>PVKC010007266.1:0-19166 GCA_004027635.1 Crocidura indochinensis
TCCTTCCTTCCCCCTCACCCCCATGCTACCAGTTGGCCTCCTTCTCCCATTCCATATGCCTCGATATTCATGCTGCTTTCCAGGTGAGAACTGACCCCTGTTCTTTCTCTCTCCTGGCCAGTCCTATGCCTTTGACTTCTCCCCCTGGGTTGGCCTTTGGACCCCTTTTCAGCCTTTCCCCAGATATTGTTACTCGGTTTGTTGCCTATAACCCTATCTGGCACTGGCACCGTGAAATATCTGTGGCCAGCTGCATTTTTCTCTTCAAGGAAATGGCCTATTGCTCTGCATTGCTGAGGTTTTAGCCTCAATCTATCTCTTGATCTCAGTGCCCCTCTCTGGCTTGGCTTCCAAATCATAGCTCTTCTGCTCCATATCCAAACTCCCGAGTCTGGCTGCTGCTCCATTCTGCACTGTCACCTTTGCAGCTGAGTCACCTTAGATCATCCATTGTAGTGCTCAGAACACTGCAGCCAGAGTGACCACTGAACTAATAAGCAAGTAGAGGCAGTGACTGCCTGCAGCATACTTCCCTTCTACCCAGGGAGCCTAAGTGGTCTTGGTGGGAGTATATGTTCACTTTGATGGGGGCAGCTCAGCAGGGGTTCCTGGAGAAGCAGGTACTTTATAAGAGCATGAGGGGTCTTCTCCAATGGGGCTCTCCATGGGGGTCAAAGGGGAGTTGAGGGTGGAGAGGATTTGGCCTGAACGGAAGGGCCTTGAGCGTTTGGGGTAAGGGGATTTGTGGGTTTTTTTTCCCCCCCAGAGTAACTGGCAGTTTTTGAGCAAGAACCAGACCTATAGCTGGGAGAGCAAGCCCTGGATATAGACACAGAAAGTTTGGGGGTCTTGGGCCGGAGAGATAACATGGAGATAGGGCATTTGCCTTGCATTCAGAAGGACAGTGATTCAAATCCCGGTATCCCATATGGTCCCCTGAACCTGCCAGTAGAGGTTTCTGGGCATACAGCCAGGAGTAACCCCTGAGTGCTACTGGGTGTGACCCAAAAACAAAGAAAAAGAAAGTTTGGGGGTCTAGAGCAGTGGCTCAAGCAGTATATCTTTTGCCTTACATGCCCTAACCTAGGATGGACTGCAGTTCAATCCACTGGCATCCCATATAGTCCCCCAAGTCAGGAACAATTTCTGAGGGCATAGACAGGAGTAGCCCCTGAGTGTCACCAGGTATGTCTCAAAAAGCAAAAAAAAGAATTGGGGGCAAACTTGGAACCCTAGTTTTAGAAGCTTTTGGGGGGCTTGGATGATAGGATGGTTGTGCACTGGTTGGTTTTTTTACTGTCATTTGTTACTTTCTGTCCTCCTAAGAGCCAGTTAGAGTTCCACAGTTCCTCACTGTGGAAGCCCTATCATGGAAATCATGAACCGCAAGAATAGAATACAATGCATCCCCCTTTACCCCTTTTTCCTCTCCCCCCTTTTTTTTGGGGGGGGGAACCTACACCCAGCAGCACTCAGGGGTTATTCCTGGCTCTGTGATCAGAAATCATTCCTGGTTGGCTTGGGGGACCATATAGGATGCTGGGAATTGAATGCAGGTCCGTCCCATGTGGGCTACTTGCTATCTCTTTGGCCCCTCTCTTTTCTCTTTAGGGATCCCACATCATGGACTAAAATAGTGGTCAGGGCTTGATCATAAGGAATGATTGGGTGATTTTTTTTTAAATACTTCAAGAGCCAGTTCTTTCCAAGAAGGGAGAAGAAAATGTCAGGGTTTTTTGTTTCTGTTTGTTTGTTTGGGGGGAACCATACCCAGTGATACTCAGGACTTACTCCTGGCTCTGCACTCAGAAATAACTCCTGGCGTTATTCAGACCATATGGGATGCTGGAGGTCAAACCCATGTCAGTCTCTACTATTGCTCCCTACTCACTGCCCCAATATTTACTGGTTTGTTTATTTGTTTTTGAGATTGGGGCCACACCCAGCAATGTTCAGAGGTTACTCCCTGCTCTGCATTTAGGTATTATTACTCCTGGTGGCCTCAGGACAATGCCTGGGATTGAACTAGCATTGAACTAGTTCCCGCCCAAACACTCCCACCCCAGTGTTTGCTCTTTTAAGTCATCTTTTGGGGTTTGTCAGTGCTTAGGGCATACTCATGTTTCTATGCTCAGGAATAACTCCTAACAGGGCTTTGAGAACTGTATATAGTGCTGGAGATTGAATGAGGGTTGATTATGCAAGTCACACAGTCTTGTATCCTCATTCCTGTGCTAAGTCTTCCATCCCTTCATCTGTTCTTTTAACTTTTCCTTTAGGATAAATCATAATGAGCGGTTGGAGTTCTTGGGAGATGCTGTGGTTGAGTTTCTGACCAGGTAAGTAGGTTTTTTCCAATCCCTAGTATTTACTTTGTATATGGGAACATAGTTCATACCAGGCCTTCTTCATAATGCACTAAAAAGGCATTGAAACACCAGAGACTTGGGACCGGACCGATGGCATAAGCGGTAGGGCGTTTGCCTTGCATGCGTCTGACCTAGGGCAGAACACAGTTCAATCCCCCAGCATCCACTATGGTCCCCCTGAGCCAGGAGTTATTTCTGAGTGCATAGCCAGGAGTAACCCCTGAGCATCACCGGGTATGGCCCCTTAAAAACCAAACAAAGAAACAAAATTAAGCACTAGAGACTTGATCTCTTCTTTAGCTCACTTGATCTCTTCTTTGGCTCAGAAAAACCATAGATCTGTGGCTCCTGCTTCACAGAACAGAGCAGTACGTAGCCTGAAGACGAGATGAAAAGGCCGAAGTCTTGATCTGTCCAGTGGCGTTTAAGTCGCCACAGTAGCCAGAGATCAGCCCGACTTGGTCGAGATGCTTCAGAGTTTATCCTGACTGTGAAGAAAGGGATGATATTTTCAAATGTCATTTCATTTTCTAGGATTTATCTTTGATCCCTTTCTTATTTTGGGGGAGGATCTCAAGGGAAGTAAAGCTTGTAAGCAATTTTAATGACTAGATTTGTGTGTGTTTGTGAAATTTTAATGTCTACTTTGGGGTGTATGTGTGGAAGTAATTTTAGCATCTATAATTTGGGGTGTGATTTTAATGTATTTTTACTAAAATTTCATATAATTTTAATGTAAATTTTGATGTCTGGAGTTTGGTGTGTGTATAAGTAATTTTAACATCTAGAATGGTGTGTGTGAGAGAGAGCGTATGAGTGTATGTACCCTTATACATCTTTGTATGTATGTTTCCTCTGAAAATGGCCTTTTAGGCTAGGCCCTTAATTTATTGGTGGGAGTAGGAAGGAACATTCTGTTTTCCTGTTTTCACTTTAGTTCTCTTTTTCTAGGCTAGAGCACACTTCTCTTATGCTCCCTTGCAAACTCTCGATAATAGATCATTAGGTCATTCCTTTGTTTGCTTTTTTGCTTTTGGGATCATTCCTGGTGCTTAGGGATTATTCCTGGCTCTGCAATCTGGTATCACTCCTGGCAGGCTCAGGGGACCATATGGGATGCAGGGAATCAAACCTGGGTTGGCCACGTGCAAGGCAAATACCCTACCTACTGTACTATTGCTCTGAGCCCTCAGTCAGTCATTTATTTTCCAAAGAAGGCTATACTGCGGGGGTCGGGCGGTGGCGCTGGAGGTAAGGTGCCTGCGCTAACCTAGGATGGACCGCGGTTCCATCCCCCGGTTCCCCATATGGTCCCCCATGCCTGCCAGGAGCGACTTCTGAGCGAATAGCCAGGAGTAACCCCTGAGCGTCACCATGTGTGGCCCAAAAACCAAAAAAAAAAAAAAAAAAAGAAAGCTATACTGCAACTATGGGCTGCCCCTGAGCCTGTAATCCCTGCACACAGCAGGACTGAACCACAGATGTGTGATGATGCTGCAAACGGACTTTCCCAGGACCACATTGTCTCTATCACTCCCCTTAGACTTGTCCTCCTGTAGACTGAGGCCACTTGTGACGCTCTCCATTGTGTTCCTGTCCCTGTCTGTCTCCAGACCCCCACTGCCGCCCTGGGGTGGGGGTCTTCTCTCCCAGCTTCTCCGGAAGGAGTCCCTCCCATCCAAGCAAATTTTCTGCTTGGTCCAACATCCCAGTTTTATTTTCTAGTATTACATCACACACTGTTGAAGTCTTTGTTTTTATCTAGTATAAGAGAAAGCTGGGCAATACAGCAATGTGAAAGTCTGCAGGAGTGGTGTGGTTGTGGTTGTGGTGCATCCTGGCATCTCTTGGCTGCTGTTTAACTTTCAAAGACTTTGCATCAAACTCTTCACTTGACCTCAGTGCCACAGCACTGATTGCCCAGATACCAGGCATCTCAGAGCCACAGAATGTTGCCATGCCTCCTCACACGTGTGCTTTCTTTTCACCCCGTTACAGTGTCCATTTGTACTATTTGTTCCCCAGTCTGGAGGAAGGAGGTCTGGCCACCTACCGGACAGCCATCGTACAGAATCAGCATCTCGCCATGCTCGCCAAGGTACCACAAGGCCGTGAAGTCTGGGGTGCTCCCTGTGGCTCCACGCATCACCTTGCATTTGAATAAGCATCTCTTTAGGGTGTATTAAAGGTTTAATATTTTATAGGCCAGGGAAAGATTTTTCATGCGGGTTTTAAGGATTCAGCCTTATTAGTTCTGTTACCTTGGTGAGTTCCGCCAGCAGCTAATGAACTCCACGGTGAGGTAACTTGATCACAGAAGAGGAAAAAATTGACAGATGTGCATGAACAGAGTGAAACATTCAGGGAAAAGGAACCTGAGAACAAGGCAGAAGAATTGGACGATTTTGTATTTTCCCTTTGTGGAACATTTCGGTATTAGCATTTGTTTTTAATTGACTTTAACAAGCAGAATTAGAGCTTTGAATCGAATACTCCAGGCCATTTATAACCACAAGGGCTATTTTACAGATCTTGACGCGAACCCCACACCACCCCTCAAATCACAAATCCAGCAATTAAGGCTTAGGGTTTAAGACAGACACCTAGCCCCACTTAGCTGGTTGACTAATAGAAACTTTTTACCCACTTAGTTTCAGGAAGGCATTTTGCTTACAGGATTTCATTAGACAGTGTCTCATGCAAGTTCTTTTGCTTGTTTTTTGTTGGTTGTTGTTGTTTTTATTTGTTTTTGAGTTTCACCCAGCAATGTTCAGGGGATATTCGGGGCTGTGCACTCAAGAATTACTCCTAGTAGTGCCTTGGAGATCATATGGGATGCCAGAGATGGGAACCTGGTTATCCAGCCATGTCCAGGGCAAGCACTCAACCTTTGTACTATCGCTCCAGCCACGCATATAGGTTTTTATATAAAATCACAGCAGCTGGGGGCCGAAGAGATAGCATGGAGGTAGGGCATTTGCCTTGCATGCAGAAAGATGCTGGTTCAAATCTCAGCATCCCATATGATCTCCCGAGCCTGCCAGAAGCAAATTCTGAGCGTAGAGCTAAGAGTAACCTCTGAACGCTGCCCGGTATGACCCAAAAACCAAAAACAAAGAAAAAAGAAAAGAAAAAGGAAAAAAAGAAAATCATAGCAGCTAAAACAAGGTTCTTGGGGATGAAGTGACAGTATAGTGGGCAGGGCACTTGCCTAAGGGATATAATTTAAATCCTGGAATGCCATTGATCGTCCCTACCACCACTCCAGAGAGCTTTTGTGAGTTTTGATGGATTATTGCCTTAAATAATCTCTATTTTTCTTCATTTTGATAGAAATGTTTGAATTTAATAGAAAATATTAGATTTTTTAAAGGGTTTAAACAAATAATGTCCATTTCAATTTAGGTTCAATTTCAGAGAAAAAAAAATTTTCACATTTAGTTAAAGTTTCCTTTCTCTTTGCTTCCTCTACCTTGACATTACAATATAATTAAATAGTAAGGATTGAATCAGATGCATCCTACTTTTATTATTGAATTCTCTTTTATTATGATTCTTTAGGTAACATAGTTATACTATTGTTAGCTTCTTGGTTTTTGTTTTGTTTTGTTTTCTGGTGTTTGGGGGGGTCACTCCTGGGTTTGTATTCAAGGATTACTCCTATATGAGTTCAGGGACCATATTTCCGGGGATCTGACCTAAGTCTACCATGTGCAAGCTAAGTGCCCTATCTTCTATACTTCACTTTGTTCCAAATATTATTAGCTTCATGGGACTGGAACGATAGCACACCAGGTAGGGCATTTGCCTTAAATACGACCAACCTGAGTTCAATCCCGGCATCCCATATGGTCCCCCAGATTTAGCAGGAATACTTCTGAGTGCAGAGCCAGGAGTAACCCTGAACACTGCTGTGTGTGGTCCCCCAAAATATTGTTAGCTTCTTAAACTGTGGGTGGCATTCCTACATGAGTCAGATCAAATTTGGCAATAGGGACCAGAGCGATAGTACAGTGAGTGGGTAAAGCAATTACCTTGCATACTGCTGACCTAGTTCGACCCTATCATCCCATCTGGTCTCCAAAGTGCAGAGTCAAGAGTAATTCTTGAGGACTGCTGGGTGTGGTCCAGAAACCAAAATCAATTTTTGGGGCATCAGTAAAAGGTTTCTGAACCTACAATAATCACAGATTTACTCAGGATCAACCACATGATTTTGCTGTATTTCTGGCGGTCTTTATCTACATCGCCTTTCTCCGGCCGAAGTAGTTGCAGATGCCAATTGTTTAAGGAGCCTGGGTCTGGAGAAGTGACTCTTCCCTTTTGGAAAGGGGAATTTGATGGAGGATGCAACCCCAACCCCTTCGTAACTCTAATGAAAGTTCTCAGTCAACTCTGCAGGCGCACGTACATTTTAACACACAGTAGAATCTGACTCTCTTTTTCAAACGTACACTTCTGTCTCTGAAGAAATAAGGGCAAGAGCAGAGGCTACAAGAAATTGGGCTCAGGGACCGGGCGGTAGCACTGGAGGTAAGGTGCCTGCCTTGCCTGCGCTAGCCTTGGACGGACCACGGTTCGATCCCCCGGTTTCCCATATGGTCCCCCAAGCCAGGAGCAACTTCTGAGTGCAAAGGCAGAAGTATCACTGGGTGTGGCCCAAAAACCAAAAACCAAAAAAAAAGACCAAAGAAATTGGGCTCTTCATGGCATTTTCAAAACAGAATTGTTGCTCATCCTGCAAACTGTGGCTTGCAGTCTACTCTTGCAGGGCTCCGGAGACCAAACAATTGGATTTTCCCAGTGAAGTTGTGAAACAGATGCAATTTACATATTCCACCATAAGCTTTCCTACTTAGGGATCAATTTTTTTTCTTAAAGGAGGCATTTTCTTGCTATTGTATTTGTGGTAGTCAAACGTCTCATTTGAATATATTTTATACTCATGAATTCTGAGGAACTTTATGCTGATGGCACATATGTTTTGTTTTTATTATCTGTCCTTTCCCAATACAAATGGAGATGGCTATTTTTAGCCCCAATAAAGAAGGACACAAAATCTTAGTATCTTTTATCTGAAGACAGATAATACTCATTGTCCTAGGCTGTTCATTGACTTGTGACTTGTTCTATTTTGCTTGGCATATTATTGCTTAGCAAGTATGTCTTGAATCGAATGACATGGTAATGGAAATAGATTTGTTCTATGTTGTCACGGTGTTTGTATCTTTCTCTTTTTTTTGTAGAGAGTGTTGTGTTTTCCATCTATTTATTCTCAGGTATTTTATTAGCAGAATTTGGTCATAGTATGTTTAAGTTCTGAAGGGTCTTCAGTTGATTTCTATATTATGATACAAGTAAGAACTGAATTCCAATTAAATGGAAAATAGAGTAAAATGAAAGCCAGGATTCATGGGTCTTATATCGTGTCTAAAATTGAGCTCAGATGTAGTTCAAATTTTTTCTAAAGCCAAATTTTAAAAAAGGAAAAACAATTCATTACAAAGAATATTCCCAGACCCTCAAAGACAAATCCAGCCCCTTGCTCAGAAAAATCTCACTGAAGCCTTCAGAAAAATGAGTAGAGATTCAATAAAGGGGGCACATTTGCAGATACGTAGTACACCCAAATCCCCCTAAAAAAAGATTTAGAGATGTAAAGAATTTCAAAGTCTTCAGTGTGTCTGCATTTATTTTACCACATAGAAACCTGCCTTTTTTTTTTTTTTTTTTTATGGCACAGGATCTTCAGACATTACATGATCTGAAATAAAAGAGGTTAAGCCTGATTTTCTGCTTGGAGCTGGGCTTGGGTCACCCTAGACAGTTTTGTAACCCAAGAGTTTATGATCTTGTATCAGATTTTTATTCTCACTTGGGCCAGTGGGTTGGTCTGAACTTGGGGTTTGGACTGCTCAATGAATCTAAGTATGAATTTCTGAACCATTAGAGGTTATCAAAAACCTGTGGGGATGAAAGTCAAGGTTCTGCAGAGCTAACTCAGGTGGAATGATTGGTGGACCAAACCTTTAATCGGCCTCTCTAAAGGACCAATTAATTTGCAACCACATTTTTTTCTTTGTTGGTTTTGTACTGGGGCCACACACACGTAGTGGTGCTTAGAGGTTATTCCTGCCTATGCACTCTGGAATCTTTCCTGGTGGACTCAGGGGACCACATGGCATGCTGGGGAAACCAGGCCAGTTGCATGCAAGGCAAATGCTCTATCCACTGTACTAACATTTCAGCTCTAAAAACCATCTTCCTTATACCCTTAATAGATGTTATGTTACTTCAGTTATGATCCAATCAAATTCTTTCGTGATGTCATTTTGCATTTTGTAGAAACTTGAACTGGATCGATTCATGCTTTATGCTCACGGACCTGACCTTTGTAGAGAATCCGACCTGCGTCATGCAATGGCTAATTGTTTTGAAGCTTTAATAGGTAAAGTCTCTTTTTCACACTGATTTATTATGTGTCTCAAAATGTCTCGAGAGCGTGTTAAATGCAGAGACTCGAGGCAGTTGTTTGTCTGCACAGCACAGGAGGTCCCGGGGATAATATCCACCTCCTCGTCATCATCTCAGTTCCCTCAGAGCTGCAATAGTGCATTCCTGGTGCTGAAAACCATCTGATGTCAATCGTGTGCTTAATTGTAGATACTGAATCGCACTGAAATGAATTAATATGCAGATAGATTCTTCTGCAGGTTTGATTTAGAATGACATGCTTTGTTGCTGATGAGACCTTAATACTGTGTTTTGTTTTATTTTATTTTTAATCACATTCCAAACTTCATAAGCTTTCTGATAGAAGCATCTTGAAAAACTATATTTTCTTTTCAATCCCAAGACTTGAGACTTTACCACTTATTGACTCCCTTGAATCAGGATGGCTGTGGCTGCCAAAATTTCTCTTCCTCATCTTGGGCTTCTTTTAACTGCAACCGGAATGCAATTAGCTGTAGGTGTGGGAAAGTTAGGAAGAGTTAATTGGCTGGTGATGGGCATGTATGCTCTGCAGTGAAATGTTTGAGTAGATTGACAGCTCCTTGATTTATTTTTTAGATAAGTGATCGAGTTTGTACTTCCTTATCATTTTTCCCTCTGCCTTTGAAAATGACTATAAAAGCCTCCCATTACAGTTTTATGCTAATGATGGCAGCGAGAGACTGTTTCATAATTACCCAGCCTTTCCACAATGTTTTATACAACTATGGCTCTTTTCAGTGTCACATGGAGTTATTGTGCTCTGGACACATAATATTTTTGACAGTTAGTATTACAGTTGGCTCTGGAGTCAGGTAGGCATGATTTTTTTTTTCTTCCTTTTCTTAGCTTTCACGTTACACTAGTGCTCATTGATTGCTCTTGGCTCTGTGCTCAGGAATCATTCCTGACAGTGCTCGGGGGACCATATCGGATGCCAGCGATTGTACCGCAGGTTGGCAGTGTTCAAGGCAGGCACCTTACGTGCTGTACTATCTCTCTGGCCTCTCCCTCTCAAATTTTTCATCATCTCTGTCTCTTTCATTTTGTTTTTGGGAGCTGTATCCATTGGTGCTCAAAGGGCTCTTACTGCCTCTGTGCTCAGAGGTGATCACATGCTGGAGGGACCCCATGTGTGCTGGAACTTCCAATCATGGTCAGCCACAAGGAAGACAAGTGTCGTAACTCATATCCTAACTTGCTATCATCTTTTGCCATGTTATTGAATTTCTTTGAACCTCACATTCCCCATCAGTGAAATAACTAAATCCCTCAGTTTACCTACAACGGCCCCAACTTTTATGTCTTTTTTTAAATACTTTCATAATGAGAAGACCAAGAAAATGAAGATAGGAATGTGAAAATGGGCCAGGGAGATGGTACAGGGCCTAAGGTGACCAACCGAGGGTTGATTTTGCCCTCATTATATAAGGTCTCCTGAACACTGTCAGGAGTGGTCCCTGAAAACCAGGTGTCTCAAAGCTGAACAAAAAAATAAAAATTTTATTTATTTATTTATTTATTTTTTGGTTTTTGGGTCACACCCGGCAGTGCTCAGGGATTACTCCTGACTCCATGCTCAGAAATTGCTCCTGGCAGGCACGGGGGACCATATGGGGCACCGGGATTCGAACCGATGACCTTTTGCATGAAAGGCAAACGCCTTACCTCCATGTTATCTCCTGGGCCCCAAAAAAAGAAAAATTTTAAATTGAAAAATTTGAAAATGCTTTACAGAAATGCACTGTACATATGGCCACCTCAGAAACAGCATCATTAACTTAACTGCTCTTCTGTTGTTATTAATATTGTCATTACTATTATATTTGTTACAATTATATCATCACATCATTAATGTCAACTATTAATCAGTGATGCCTATTTTATGTCATCATCAAAAGCACTTAGATTACCTTTATTATTTTATATTAAAAATTGTATTTTGGGGGCCGGAGCGATGGCGAAGCAGTAGGGTGTTGCCTTGCACACAGCTGACCTAGGACCGACCACAGTTTGATCCCCAACGTCCCATATGGTTCCCAAGGTAAGGAGTGATTTCTGAGCGCATAGCCAAGAATAACTCCTGAGAGTCACCAGGTTTGGCCCAAAGACAAACAAACAGAAATTGTATTTTGGGGAATGGGACCTAGTTTTGAATGGAGGATCAGAGTGCATGCTTTCCAGGGCTCCCTGCACTCCATCCTCAACGAAAACAACCCTTATCACTGTGTAGACAATAACCATTGAGTACTGCTAGGTGTGACCTCCCAAACAAAATAATTAAAATCATTTCCAAGTTATATGTAGGAACTAAGACGACAGCAACAGTGGGTGGGGTCTGTGCCTTGCACATGGCTGACCCAGGTTTGATCCCTGGAATCCCAGAGCCCAAAGTTACCACTGAGCACCACTGGGTGTGATTTCTCCCAAAATAAAAAAACAAATGAACAAAAAGAAACAAAGTTAGGGGCATTTGTTTTTCTTGCACATGGTTGACCTGGGATGGACCTGGGTTCCCTCCCTGGCATCCCATATGTCCCTCGAGCCTGCTAGAAGCGACTTCTAAGCACTAAGCCAGGAGCAACTCCTGAGCCAGATGTGGCCCAAAAATCAAAAACCAAAAAAATGAAAAAGAAAGAAACAAAGATAGATGTAAATTGTGACTTAAAGATAAATAACCTTACAAATAATAACCTTCCAAAGTTTGAAGTAAATATGCTGTAAAGGAAGGTATGACCTACTTATTTATTATTAGTTATTAATAAGTTATTATTAGGTTGTTAAAATGTTACTGCTATACTTACTGATTATGGTAATGGTGAATATATGTACAGTATTACATATATCAAATGTTTTAGTTTATTTTGTTCTGGGTTGTTTTTGTTTGTTTTTTGGTTTTTTTGGGGGGGGGGGTTTGTTTGTTTCTTTGTTTGGGAGCCAAACTCAGCAGTGCTCAGGGCTTGCTCCTGACACTCAGTGATCACTCCTGGTGGGCTTGGGTGACCAGTGGTTTCAGGGATAGAACTTGGGTCAGCAAATATCCAATACCTGCTGTATCATCTTTCTGGCCCCAATTTCAAGTATTTTAGAATAAACCATTTATTAATGATTAAGTTTGTCCTTTTGTGTAAAAAATAATTTTTAGAAGTCTTTCTTAAGCTAATTCAAGTTTCTTCTTCTTTTTTTTTTTTTTTTTTTTTTTTTTTTTTTTTGGATATGCTCTGAAACAATCTAAGCAGAAAATGAAACATTGGTTGCAAAGCCAAGCACTCTGGCATCCTTCCCTTATAAGTGTCATCCTTCCTTTAGTAAGAATCTTTATCCTAGGGCTGAAGAGCTAGCACAGTGGTAGGGGCTTGCATTGCATCCAGCTGGTTCAAACAAAGGTGGTTCAAATCCCGGCATCCCATATGGTCCCCCATGCCTGCCAGGAGCAACTTCTGAGCGCAGAGCCAGCAGTAACCTCTACTGGGTGTGACCCAAAAACCAAAAAGAAAATTTTAAAAGTCATCATCCTTTCCTAAGTGTCATTCTTCCTTCAGTGATTGTTATCCTTGCCCTTGGTAAGTCATCCACATGACCTTCATAGTAGTTCAGATTTGGCCTCTTTTCACTTAAATATTTGATTCCAATTTTAAGAACTTTATGTGTATTTCAGTCTAATTGCTAATATAGAAATGAACCTTGCAGAAAGAATAAAATAATACCTTTAAAACAATTGTTTTAGATGACATCGGTTTTTCCTGTGAGTGGGTTTTGGCTTCCTTTTCATTTTATTTCATTTTTTTTCTTTTTATAGGAATATGTAATTTTCTCTGATTATTAATGCTTTTGGGGGGGGGATCATTCTCCTTTTTTTTTTTTTCTAGGAGCTGTTTACTTGGAGGGAAGCCTGGAGGAGGCCAAACAGCTATTTGGACGCTTACTCTTTAATGATCCAGTATGTATCTCTCATTTGACTTTTTTGTTACATATTATTACAGATGATTCTCTTTTTTGTTTTTGAGGGGTTTTTTTGGGGGGGGGAGTGGCCACACCTGGAGTATTCAGGGGTTACTCCCTGCTCGGCACTCAGAAATTGCTCCTGGTAGACATGGTCACTAACCATATAGGGATGCTGGGGATCAAACCTGGGTCCCTCCCAGGTGGGCCGTGTGTAAGGAAAATGCCCTACTATTGTGCTATCACTCCAACCCCTTACAGATGATTCTATGTCAGTTAGTCATTGTATTTTGATGAGAGTATAGAAAATAAACCAAAATCTTCAAATCTACCTTAGATGGTTGATTTCAGGCGACAGTAAAAACAGTTTATTTCTGTCTGCTAGATGGTCAAGTTCCATAGTCATTGGCTTATTTTATGCCACCAGTTTATCTCCTATCACTTGTGAGTTAAATAGAAACACAAAAATAGTAGGCCTTTGCTTTATTTTGAGGTTTCTCAAAGTTAATTATGATTTTCCACTTCATAATCGTTGGTTACCTACCCCATGCCAGGACATATTTGAAGCTATAGCTCTTTGGCATTTGTGTGTAATTTGTTTTTATGTAAATTATGCAGGCTAGATAAATGTCTATTTATTTTGCAAAGTCAGTTCATAGGGGGTTTCTGATTGGGCTATGAATAAAGAATATGGAAGGACTTTAAAAAAAAAACCAGCAAATTGTAGTTTAAGGAAAAAATGATAAATTGTAGCACAGGTTCTGTTGTTACTAAAGTATTAAGCTATTAAAATGGCTGGTGCTACCTTTTTAATCCTGTATGTAATAGAGCATACTGGATGCATTTTGTACCAAAATAAGTCAATTTAACATTTAAAGGGAGAGGCAACTCTGTATTCCAAATTGAAATGTCATTATAATTGAATGAAATAGCCCTCGTGGAGCCATAAAGAAAAGGGAAGCCAGTGGTTTAAGCTTTTGTGAAGTTTTCAGCTTAAGTGACTGTCAGATGCTATTACTATGTCACTTAGGACAGGTTTTTTTGTTTGTTTTTTTTTTTTTAAGAATCAGTAGATTTTGAAAAATACAACCTGGGCAGTGTTCCTGTGGGGATTTAATTGCTTTTCTCGTGTATTTGTGTGTGTGCATGTGCATGCATGAGTGTATATGTGATGATATAGATGTGAATTTTCTGCTGGGGAAATTACAGATGTTCCCATTTTGTCCTAGACATAGAAACAAGTGTGAGTCTTGATTTGTATCTATAGCAGATGGCATGTATTTTAAGACTCTCTGAAATCTTAAAAAACCTTTGTTCTGGTCTTTATTGACAATTTCAGTAAACTCTTTTGTTTCCTCCCTCCTGTCTTGCCTGAGTCTCCCCCCCCACCCCCGGTTTCTTTAAATGCACCCTGTTCCCAGCCCCTCTCTCCCAGATTCCCTGCACTTCATTAGCCCTTCCCCCTTTCCACCTCTCCATCTTCCTCCCTCATCAAGTCCCTCCCTTTCCCTACTCATATCTCGCTTTATTTGGATTCCTTTCTAAAAACTCCTGTCCTCCCTCTTGCCTACTTTGCAAGCTTATATTGTATTTCTAGTATCTGGGGGCTGTGCAGACATGCATGGGTTTAAGAGGTTTTTGTTAGACGAAGGAAATGAATTAATGGTGAAATATAAAAAGCAGAGTCTGAACATCATCTTCCTAAGGGAGCAGCTGGGCCCTAGAATTCTTTCCATCATGTCATCTGTGAAACCAAGCAGGGCTTCACTATCTATCCTGGGTCTCTCCACTTTGGCCTGTCCGGGTGCTTGGCCACTCACCTGATTTCCTTATAATGGTTGGCTCTTATTAAGGGATCTGTGTGAAGAGCATTGGATAGAGTCCCACTGAGAGTCAGGGCCACCCAAGCCTGCAGGGCACCTCCCCAGAGGTCCAGCACCTGAATTTTGGTGGCTGTCTGAGGTCTGCCCTGGGTGCTGACTAATTCCAAGCTCCTCAGGACTTGGTTGTTTTCTTGCCTTGTGAGAAGCCTTCCAGGAAGCAGTAAGGAATGGAATTGCTTAGAAACTATCATTAACAGTATTATAAATCAGTCAAAACGTGGATAAACTCACAAAATAAATAAACTTTTTTTTTCTGGTTTTTTTGGGCCACACCTGGTGGTGCTCAGGCATTCTCCTGGCTCTGCACTCAGAAATCACTCCTGGCAGACTCAGGGGACCACATGGGATGCTGGAAATCGAACTCAGGTCAGCCTCTTGCCAAGCAATTGCCCTACCCACTGTGCTATTGCTTTGGCCCCCATAAATAAACTTTCACTTGGGGTGGGGAGCCATCAGCCAGCACTGCTTTTAACTTCCGACTGGACAGTTGTGCCTACTAGCATGTTTTTTATTCTGAGTGTAATGACCCTCCTCAGTTTACTTAGTGTGTTACACACACACACACACACACACACACACACACATACACACACACACGAGATATGTCTGTAATCTTTCTAGTTTTTCCTGCAGACACCCTCTTAAACCCTAGAATTGGACAAAGTGTGTTTTCAGGTTGCCTCTAGGCAGGATGACCTGGGAGTGCCACATCCACCTCATTTCAGACAGCTTTAGGATTTGAACTTAGCCCCCAAGTATTTCTTCTTTGCTTTTATCTCTGAGCAGGACACCATAAGATTTCTTTTTCTTGCCCTGAAGCTTTTTCTATGTTTATCCATCACTTGGCAAACTCTTGCTGACCCTATCCTGTATTTCTCATGAGCTGGTTCATTCTTGACCTTCCCTTGTTTTCTTTTCAGTGTACCCTGAGGCTCTGGCCCGCAGGTGGCTACCCCAGCTTATCCTCCCTGACCTGTAGAATTGTTTTCTCTGCAGTGCCTCTTGATTCTTCTCTTGCTGCCTTGAAGTCTTGGAATTCACTTTTTTTGTTATTATTGTTATTGTTTGGATATTTACACCCAGAAATGCTCAAGCCTTATTCCTGGCTCTGCACTGAGGAATCACTGCTGGTGGTGCTCAGGGAACCATATGGGATGCTGGGGAATCAAACCCAGGTTGAATAAAGCAAGCGCCCAGCACTATATCTCTGATCCCTAAGTCCTGGAATTCTTGAGTATCTGCCCAAGTAGTCACCCCATAGCGTTCAGTCGAATTCACCATTCTACCCACGTGTTTCCAGTCCCCTTAATTCTTTCATGTCCCTTTTATGCTATCCAAGGGATAGAACTTTTATTTTCCTTTGGGAAAATATGTTGATGGGCAGCTTCAGATTTAGAGAAAATGGAGAGTAAGGGACCATTTTCCATGAGCTCCCAGCCCACCATCCCAGGTTCCTGGTTACACCACCTCAGCTATAATCCTTGAGCCTCCATGGACACAGTTAAAGCATCCCAAGCCACAACTTACCTAAGGACTCACTCTGGGTTGTATTCATTGCTGGGATTTGATTCATGTTAAGAGTGGTATTTGCCCACCAGCCAACAACACTAGGCTGGTGGGCAAACACCACCAACAACACTAGTTACAGGTGCTCTCACCTCCTTGGTGCTCTGCCATTTTGAGGTCACCTCTGGGTCCTGTTTTCTTTGAGACAGAACCTTTGCACTCATGGTGTGCTGCTTTCGGTGTTTTTCTTCATCTAATGCACTGATTCCTTTCATCGGGAGATGCCTATGGGCACATCCTCTTGGAAATGTACTCCGAGCTCCCTGCCGCCTGCAGTGTATGTCAAATAAAGTGCACAACAAACTCACGTGCACATTGGTTCAGTTCCATGGCCTTACCTGTACTCCTCCCTGCCAGACTTTTTGGAGGACAGGCTGGTGTCCAGTTCATCCTAGTCAGCTAAAATATAATGGATGTGCAGTAAAAGTGCACCACATGAGCTCACAGACTAACAGAATGTTTTCCAGAGCGCCAGCTGAAGAGCGAGCCTTTGCTTAGGTCTTTGCGTGACAGACGGATGCTGACAGCCAGTGGAGAACTTTTCTGTGCCTATTTTTTGTTTGGTTTTGTTTGTTTTTTTTCGAGTTTTGGGCCACACCCAGTGGCGCTCAGGAGTTATTCCCACTCTGCACTCAGAAATCTCTCCTGACAGGTTCGGGAGACCATATGGGATGCCAGGGATCAACACTGGGTCCGTCCTGGGTCAGCTGAATACAGGCAAATGGCCTACCTCTGTGCTATCACTCCAACTTCACTATTTTATTTAATATTTTTATGATTTCATTTAAACATCAGGGTTTACATAGTTGCTCATAATATCTTTTTTTGTTCTTTCCACTCCATGTTTCAACATCAATCCCACCACCAGTGTAACATTCCCTCCACCACTCCCCAAGCCTGACCTGATGGCAGACTCAACATAATTTACTTTATATTGGTTGTTAACAGCTAAGGGGTAGTGTAATTATCAGGAAAAAAAATACTTCAGCCAAATGAAGTTTTAAGAAATTATTATATTTTGCAATGGGGCCATTAAGCCATTGTCTGAAGTTTTTTAAACTGTTTGTGGCTATTTGGTTATTCTGTTATTGGTTTTGTTTGATAACCTTAGGTGGCTTCATGCTACTTTGATATGGAATTTGGTGTGTTCTTCTTGGGATGTCAGTGTTGGATTAACCAGGTCCCAGCCACCCCAGGTTATTGAAAACCTTATGTGCTGCACACTCCAGGAATTTTATGTTAAGTGGCTGACCTAGTGGTGGCTTTGGGGTGTATCTGTGGCTGCCTGGGCTTCTGGAAGTATGGAGGGATGAGGTGAAGCTACCCGCACTCTCTCTGAGCAGACCTTAGAGTTCTAAGCCCAAATACTGCCATACCTGGAGTTTTCGTCAGTTTGGTATATCTGTAAAGGTCAGCAGTAAGTTGGGTCATTGGCCTGTCAGCAGTTTATGGGTTGTGGGTGCAGCTGCCCAGGCTTCAGCAGGGTAGGGACCTGGCTTGCCACCTCCTTTGGAAAAGCTACATTAAAAACACATTTTGGGGGCCAAGTAATAGAGCACAGTGGTAGGGCATTTGCCTTGCATGTGGCTGACCCAGGGCAGACCTGGTTCAATCCCCAGTATCCTATACGGTCCCCAGAACCTTTCAGGAACAATTTATGAGCATACTGCCAGTAATAACTCCTGAACTCTACCAAGTGTGACCCAAAAACCAAAAAAACAAAACAAAAACAAATTTTTGTTTTTACAATTCTGCATATAGGGTCTCATGCATATAACATTCTTTTTTTTTGTTTGTATCATATAACATTCTAATACCACATTCTCTACCAGAGCTTAGTTCCCCACCCCACCCCACCCCCACACACACATACATGCCTCCTAATGCCATATCTCTCATCTCCTCTACCCTAGTATGCTCGGTTCTGTAGATCAAGTCCCAGGAACTGTTTGTTACCTTTAGCCTCTGTTTTGTTTGTTTGTTTGTTTTGTTTTTAATAAAATCTTTATTTAAGCATAATTATAGTTGGGTGCAACTATAATATAATATAAATATAATATAATTTAATAATATGATATAATAATATAATCAGTGCAATATTCCCACCACCAGTGCCCCTCTCCTTACAAACCCTTGCGTGTATTTGAGACAGGCATTTTACTTCTCTCACTCATTAACATTGTCACATTGTCATGCTAGTTGTTAGTGTAGTTATTTCCCTAACTGCACTCACCATCCTTTGCGGTGAGCTTCATATCCTGAGTCAGTCTTTCTGGCCCTCATTGTCTCTGGGCATTATTACAATAATGTCTTCAATTTTTCTTAAAACCCATAGATGAGTGAGATTATCCTGTGTTTATCTCTCTCCCTCTCTGACTTATTTCACTAAACATACTAGATTCCATGTACATCTATATATAGGAAAATTTCATGATTTCATTTTTCTTAATGGCTGCATAATGTTTCATTGTGTACATGTACCACAGTTTCTTTAGCCATTCATCTGTTGAGGGACTGTTTCCAGAATCTGGCTATTATAAATAGTGTTGCAATAATATAGTGTGAGGGGACCGGGCGGTGGCGCTCGAGGTAAGGTCCCTGCCTTGCCTGCGCTAGCCTAGGACGGACCACGGTTCGATCCCTCGGTTTCCCATATGGTCCCCCAAGCCAGGAGCGACTTCTGAGCGCATGGCCAGGAGTAACCCCTGAGCGTCACCAGGTGTGGCCCAAAAACCAAAAAAAAATAAATAATAATAATAATAAAGTGTGAGGAAGGGATTTTTGAATTGTATTTTTGTGTTCCTAGGGTATTCTCTAGGAATAGTATAGCTGGATCATACAGGAGAACAATTTCCAGTTTTTTGAGGAATCTCCATATTATTTTCCATAAAGTCTAGACTAGACAGAATCAGAG
>PVKC010007266.1:19266-29872 GCA_004027635.1 Crocidura indochinensis
TTTTTTTTTTTTTTTGTTTGTTTTGGGTTATACCCAGCAGTGCTCAGGGGTTACTCCTGGCAGGCTCAGGGGACCATATGGGATGCCGGGATTCAAACCACTGACCTTCTGCATGAGAGGCAAACGCCTTATCTCCATGTATTTCTTCTTTAACAAGAAAAAAAATCTGAGGATGGGAAGGTGGCGCTAGAGGTAAGGTGTCTGCCTTGCAAGTGCTAGCGCAGGATGGACCGTGGTTCGATCCCCGGTTGTCCCACATGGTCCCCCCAAACCAGGAGCGATTTCTGAGCGCATAGCCAGGAGTAACACCTGAACATCAAACGGGTGTGGCCCAAAAACCAAAAAAAAAAATCTAACCTCATCAAAAATTGGGGAGAAGAAATGAACCTTTGGCCTATGTTAGTTCCTTACTGTGTGTCTTACATGTGAAAGAGATCTTTCAGACATCACATTTTTGAGTGAAAAACACATAAGAAGAAATATGAATCAAGAAGTACAGTAGTGGCTGAGAGATAGCACAGTGGTAGGGCGTTTGCTTTGCATGCAGCCAATCTAGGAGAGAGGGTGGTTCAAGTCCCGTCATCCAATATGGTACCCAAGCCTGCCAGAAGTGACTTCTGAGCGCAGAGCCAGGAGTAATCCCTGAGTGCCTCCAAATGTGACCCAAAAACCAAAAAAAAAAAAAGGAGGAGGAAGTAGTGCAGCAGAATTAGGCACTATAGAAATTGGCGCGCTCAAGAGGAGACACTGTTAATAAGTGCTGTTGGTTCTTCTGCTCTTCACACAGTCTGGGCTTGGGGTGCTGTCTGCCCTGTCCATGAGGGTCCGAGGACACTTGGATTCTACCTTCTACTGGTACTGCCAAAAGAAGTACCAGATGTGTTGCCTCCACTTGAGCTAGGCCCAGAAAGATTTAAGGAGCTTGTCAGCATGGTTCGGGCATCATTACACTCAGGCAAAAGCTGTTATTTGGTCACTGGGCCTGAGGTAAAAGATGCCCATTCAGAGAGAGAGTATCCTGCCCTGAGGGTACAGGGAAATCTCTGGGAATGGGAGCACCTGTGCTGATTTATAATTTAGAACTTGGTACCACTCAAAACAGAGATTATTTCTGGTTTCTTTGTTTATTTACAACTTGTTTTACCTAAAACAGAGATTTTCCTACTTGGCATGTCTCAAGCAAACCAGGGCTGGACGGGCTCAAGATAGACCTTCTGTTCTTACCCCCCTGCCTGGGGGATGGTCTCTGTATTTCTCTCTCACTTTCTATCTCCCTCTCCTTCTGTCTCTCACTCTCTTGCTCTTTCTCTTTCTTCTTCTCCTTCCACCCCTTTCTCTCTTCTTCTCCCTCCTTCCCTCCCTCCCTCACTTTCTCTCTCCTCTCACCTCTCTTCTTGATGACAAGGAGACAAATTGCTACTCAGCCACGCATATTTCACTCTCTGCTTTGTTTGGATTTTCTTCAATGACCCTTGCTTCAGACTCGCTTTCCCTAGGTGAAAATATAGCTTTTGGGACTTTCACAGGTATGTTCCAGATGAGCAGATAGAGGGGGTGGAGGAAGGACTGTGCTTTTCCTCCAGAGTGGGGGAAGGCACTGCAAGAACCCCCAGGATGTGCAGGAAGGGATGACCGTTGGTGTGACTCCTGCTTTGGAGAATTCAAGCTGGTTAATAGAAATTCTTTTGGATACCTTATAGGAATAGTTTAGTGGTTACACATTCTAAAAATATATTGGTAAAATTAAAAAGAACAAAATGCCATCAACAGTAAATGTGTTTTTGTTTTTTTAAGATTTTTTTAAGTACGTTTTTAAAGTGTGTCATGTTGAACAAATAGGGCATTTTTTTATTTCATTGATCATCAGAAGTGATAGGAAACTTTCCTGTGCTTTTTCCTAGCTTAAGTCACTCCCTAGGAGTGAAAAACAATTTTTCTCTTTTAAAGAAACTCACTTGTTACTTATTTCAAACCCCAACATTGTAGTTAGAAATTAGATTGGGGCCGGGCGGTGGCGCTGGAGGAAAGGTGCCTGTGCTAACCTAGGACAGACTGCGGTTCGATCCCCCGGTTCCCCATATGGTCCCCCATGCCTGCCAGGAGCGACTTCTGAGCGAATAGCCAGGAGTAATCCCTGAGCATCACTGGGTGTGGCCCAAAAGAAAAAAAAAAAGGAGAAATTAGATTGACTTAATAGTCTAAAACTAGGAGCGATAGTGCAGCAGGTAGAGCATTTGCCTTCCATGCAGCTGACCTGGGTTGATTCCTTGGTATCCCACAGAGTGCCCTATTTACCACAAGGAGTGCAGAGCCAGGAGTAACCCATGAGCCCTGCTGGGTGTTACTTTGGTTATTTTGATTGTGGCCCAAAACCAGAAAGTAGGGAAAGAAAAATCTAAAACCAAAGGAAAAAAAACACACAGTTTAATCTTGAAGAAGTTCTTAATTATAACTGCTTCTCTTAATTATAACTGCTTCTCTGTGTGATTCAGTGCATATGAGAACATGTTAGATTTTTGCAGAAAATTCATTCCCGACCTCTTGAGTTAACTCCTCTTGTTTGTTTGTTAGTTTGTTTTGGGGTCACAACTGTTGGCACTCAGGTTCCTGGCAAGGCTCGACTGACATTGTGGGATGTCGGGAATCGAACCAGGTTCAATTGGGGTTGGCAACGTGCAAGGCAAATGTCTTAACTGCTGTGCTATTTGGCCCACAGTACAGTCCCAAGTTAATGCCCCACACAAAGAGCATTTAGGATGATTCTTAATTTCAAGACTCGTTTGGGGAATGGGAAACTGGAAAACAATCTGATTAGCACGAGGTGTCCTCTTTGGGACTGTGTTAAACAAAGACTTAACTTTGTTATGAAACGTGTCTTTGGTGCTGGGTGCAGCATGACATTCCTCCTCCCTGACTTTTTGGGCTAATTTCCTGCAGGACAGGATCTTTGAGTGGTGAACACACTCCTCAGAAAAGCAAGTTTGCAGGCCCTCTTGAATCTGCAGTAAATAGGGTCAGCACCTGAACAAATCTCACACAGTGGTGTATGGTTTAGTGTTGGTGCTAGTGGCTCAGTGCCTTGCTGTGGCATTAAAGGTTTTTCCATTTTCCAGGACCTGCGCGAAGTCTGGCTGAATTACCCGCTCCACCCTCTCCAGGTAAGCCCACTTTCCACTTTTGTCTTTGGTGCCCTTCCTGTCTTTTAAGCTGGGAGGTGGGGATTGGAGACCTCAGAGGCAAGTAGTCAGTCCCATGTGCACATGGCACTTATGCCAGGCTGCTGCCTTCCTGTGGTTATGGGTTCAACCCTCAACTGCCCTACCACAAAGGTGAGGTTCAAGCAGGATGTATTGGTCCTTTTAGCTCTGCTATTAGAGAGGAAAAAGAATCCAGAAGGAAGCGTGGACTTACGGAAATGTAAAACCAAAATGAAATTGACTTTGCTAAAATCTACCTTTATTTGAATTTTAAAAATTAAGTGCTAAGGAGTAGGAGGCCCTTACATACTTACATGTGGTAGTATCCTCTTTCATGACTGACTTTGAAATGCTTATTCTTTGCTTTTTTTTAATATTACTTGGAGATATACAAATGTGTATATGTATTTTACATATGTACATATAAGCATCTATGTTAAATATACATATAAAGGAATACTCAACAGTGGTAAAACCTCTCAGGAGAAGCTGCAGTAACAAAAAGTATCATGCAGACTGATTTAGAAATAAATACTTTATTAGTATGAAATTACTCCATGTTGGTGGAAATGCTTTGATTTTCCTGAAAGTGCCAAGAAATGGACTTGGGGTCTCACATGTACATGTGTTCTACCACTGGTCTACCACATGCTGGCTTGAAAATAAAATAATTTTAAAATAAAAATAATAACTTTAAAATAAAGTAATAAAATAAATAATTCTCTTTTTTTGTTTTGGTTTTCTGGGTGACACCCAGTGATGTTCAGGGGTTCCTCCGGCCTCTGCACTCAGAAATTACTCCTGGCAGACTGAGGGGACCATTTGGGATACCAGGGATCGAACCAAGGTCAACTGTGTGCATGGCAAATGCCCTACCTGCTGTGCTATTGATCTGCCCCAAATAATTCTTTTTTAATTGCAAGACTTACATTGCACTGACAGCTGCTAACCGCTTATTGTTATTTGGATCAGCTGTCTAGACCTAGCATCTCAGTGTCAGCCAGATCAAGCTAAAGTGAGCCTCCTGCCCGAAGCAAGTGTGTCTCTAGGAGATTCATAGAGGGCAAGTTTCTTTCTGCTTTCCCCGGGTCAGGGCCCAGAACTTGAGCCTTTGTGTCTTCCCTGGAAACTCAGCAGAAAAGTCTGTGTTTGGTCCCTTCTCCAGAGAGCAATAGGACAGTGTTAGGGCGTTTTTACCTTGCATGCTGCTGACTCAGGACAGACCTGGGTTTAATCCCCAGCATCCCATATGGTCCCCTAAGCCTACCAGGAGCAATTTCTGAGTGCAGAGCCGGGAGAAACCCCTGACTGCTACAAGGCATGCCCCCAAAACAAAACAAAACAAAACATAAAACAAAATTCGGGGCTAGGACTCAGGTCCAGCAGCATTAAGTCCTTCAAGGGCTCTGAGAATGCTCACATGTGAGACCTGCTGCTCGATATATTTATCTGTATATATTCTATATATATTCCCACCAGCACTTCTGTTCTCCTTTTCCTCAGAGAATCAGTCTAATGCTAAGGATTTTGAACTATCTGTGTACGGTACTTGGCCTTGAAATGTGGTAAAAGATCGGAAAATATTACTTGAACCTTCTTTAAATACTAGGCTTGTTTGTCCTTCTAAAGGATGGGAAAGAAGCTTTTATGTTATATTTGCATTTCAGAAATTTCTGCTCAGAGGAGAGGGAATTTAACACAAACACTCTACTAGAATAGCTCCTTTCTCTTGTGACTCAAGGCTGTACCTGGTTTTGAACTTCTTTCTCTTTTCCCCAGCTGCAAGAACCCAATACTGATCGCCAACTCATTGAGACTTCTCCAGTACTGCAGAAATTGACGGAGTTTGAAGAAGCTATTGGAGTCATTTTTACACACGTACGACTGCTGGCCAGAGCCTTCACGCTGAGAACTGTGGGCTTCAACCATCTGACCCTGTGAGTTGGAAGGACTCGTGGAATCTCAGCGTGACCCTTTAGAAGGGTCAGACAGCTTGGCCATATGCCTCTCATGGGACTGAGACATTCACACTTGCTTCTAGGAGGGGCACATTGTTGAACTGGGCGATAGCAGACACTGGCGTGGACCCAGAGGACTTGATCTCTACCAGCAGTTTTGGTCTCCATGTCAAGCATCTTATTCCTTCACAAAGTAATAAGAAAAGTGTAGAGGAATTAGCTTCCTCTGTCAAGTTCGTGGGAAGTAAGGAACCATCTTCGATTTTTATAGGCGATGAGGTGGTCTCTGTTGGATTACTTGACTCTCTGCTTTGGTAGCATGAAACCACATGAGAGAAAGCATACGTGAATGTGCCTACCTGGACTCCAGCTGTGCTTTATTGACAAAGCCAGGCCATGGACTCTACCCTCTATTCTTTGTGAATAATTTAAAGATGAGCTGTAGAAAGAATTGGGATTTTAATCAAAATGATGTGCTAGGGCCAGAGCGATAGCATAGCAATAGGGTATTTGCCATACTTGCAGCTGGCTCAGGACAGACCCAGATTCCATCCTCGGCATCTCATATGGTCCCCTGAGCCTGCCAAGAGCAATTTCTGAGCGCAGAGCTAGGCATAACCCCTGAGCACATGGTGTGTGGCCCAAAAACCAAACTAAAACCAAACAAAATGATGTGCTAGAGTTTGCTGGGTACTTGTTGCTGCTGTTGTCATCCAAATCAGAAATGCACTCATCTCTTTACAGAGTATAGATGAAAGATTCTAGCCATAGGTTTCCTTTTAAGTCAGTATTCTTAAATTGGATTCCCAACTTGAATAATAGATTATATGTTATAGTGAAAAGGGGATAGACATTTAGCAGAGAATGCTGCTGGGTCTTTTCATTCTGTTTCACCCCAAGACTCTTGGCTGTATTCGTAGTTTTCAAATATTACTCCTCAGTTTCTGACTAGGGGCTAATTACCAGTCTTAATTTTATTGTAGTTATTTTTCTTTTTTGAGTGAAGAAGACATAGTTGATGATGCATGGGAGTTTTCTTAGGTCTGTACTCAGGGGTCACTCCAGGTTGATGCTTTGGGAACCATATGTGGTACTGGAGACCATATGTGGTGCTGGGTACAGAGTCATCTGTGTGCAAGGTAATGGTTTTAACCCCCATATTAGCTCTCTAGCTCAGGTCTTTATTTTGGTAGTTATTTAATTCTTAGCTAGTATACTAATTTAGAATGGGGGGAGCACACACAGTAATGCTTGGGGGTTTAATCCTGGCTCTGTACTCAGGAATTATTCTTGGCAGTGCTCAGGAGAACATATGGGATGCTGGTAATTAAACCCAGATTAGCTGTGTGCAAGGCAGAGGCCCTACCCTCTGTACTATAACATTGGACCCTCCTAATATACTCTGTTGAAACCTATTATTAACCTGTATTCATTCAAATTTCCTCTCAGTAGAAGATTATCAGGGTATTATAATTATTTGTTTTGTTTTGTCTGGGGGGGCCACAGCTGGTGTTACCTTGAGATTTCTCCTGGCTTTGCTGTCAGGGCTCTGGGAACTATATATGGTGCTGGGCGTTAAACCAGGTTCAACTCCATGCATTCAAGCGCCTCACCCCTGTACTTCTCCAGCCTCCCTTCTTTATTTTCAGTAAGAGCTACCCAGAACCAGTGATGCTCAGGGCCCAGACAGCTCCAGGGATTGAAGTCAGAGACTCACTCATGCCAGAAATGAATTATTTTCCTGGCCCCTGGTTTTATTATAAAAAGCAGTATGAACACATTGTCTTTGAAAATTATTCTTTTTTGAGAAGTCTGGATTTTGTTTTATAAAGTCTCCCAATGCTTATTGATTTCTTTAAGTTGGATTTTTTTTTCTTTTTTTCCCAGGGGCCACAATCAGAGGATGGAATTCCTAGGTGACTCAATAATGCAGCTGGTGGCCACCGAGTATTTATTCATTCACTTCCCCGATCATCATGAAGGACATTTAACTGTGAGTTTGTGCTCAGTCATTCTTGGCAGCAAGTTTGTTATATCAAAAGGAATGAGAATTAAAAGAGTCAGTCATATATTGGTGTAATAGATGACTTTGTTCTTGGTCACTTATTATTTGACTTTGTTCACTTCAACATGCTAAAGTACACAAAAGAATATACAGTAAGAACTCATTTCATATTTCTTCATATTAGGTGTAAGACATTGAGCTGGGGCTCACTAAGGGAATATCATTTGACAATCTACCCTTTATACATGCTACAAATACATATAGCATTTGTGTTTATATATACAGATGCTATATATATTTGTATGTATAAATACAGATGCTATATATATTTGTGTATGCATATGGTTTCCACATACTTGCATTCTATAAAAAGGATAGGAAAGTCATTATAGCTAAAGAAAGGAGGATCCACTTTAAATATTATAAGGGAGTAACTTCTGTACTTAGGCTATTTAGGGAAAGAGACTTCATATAGCTGTGGTGCTTCAAGCTGGCTTCAGAGATCATGTGCGAGGCTTTAAATATGGATATTAAGTATGAATATTTAAATCAGGAATTGACTTTGGAGAGGTAGGAAGAGGAAGCTTCTTTCTAAAACTATTTCACACATTAGGACTACTAACAGAAATGCAGGCCCAACATGATAAATGAGATGAAAAGAGAGGTGGTAGGGGCCCCAAAAGCCTTGGTGGAGAAGAGACGGGGTTGGATTTTGCAGTGGTCTTTATCACTCTTGCTTTGGCTTCATTTTGTAAAATTTTATTGAGCTTTTTTTTATTTGCTGCACATTGGTTTTAAATCTGAAACTGATCAATGTAATTGGAACTATAAACAAGACCTATCTAGAAGCCAATCATGATGTTCTCACAGGTGCAAGGGTCAGCCTTGAAGAGGCTCTTAGGAATTTGTCACTGAGAATGTAACTGCTTTATGGAGTGGAGGACAGTAGCAGGACAGCAAGCACAAGGGGCTTTGCTGGTGCAGGCTTCATTATTTGGAAAGTCACTCCCTCAACAACTGTTGAACTGTTTTGTTTTCAGTAGAATGGGACCCTATCTTTACAGCAGTGAAATAGTTCTGGAAATTTTTCCTGTGACACACAAATACTAGTGATGGGACTGTGCAGGTGTAATTTTTTTGTTTATTGGATTTTTTGGGTCACACCTGGCACTGCTCAGGGGTTACTTCTGGCTCTGCCTCAGAAATCGCTCCTGGCAGGCACGGGGGACCATATGGGGTGCCAGAATTCGAACCACCGTCCATCCTGGTTTGGCTGCATGCAAGTCAAATGCCCTACCACTGTGCTATCTCTCTGGCCCCAGATGTAATTTTTCAACAGATTTTATTAACCCAATGAAATACAGTACTTTCATTTACTCAGTTAATATATATTGTCTTTGATTGCATCCTACTTACTAAATACACACTTTAAAAGTTTGCAGGACTCTTGTTTTAAATTTAATATTCAGAGGCCGGAGAGATAGCATAGCCGTAGGGCTTTTGCCTTGCATGCAACTGACCCAGGACAGACCCAGGTTCAATCCCTGGTATCTCATATGGTTCATGAGCCTTCAAGGAATGATTTCTGAGCACAGAGTCAGGAGTAACACCTGAGCATTACTGGGTGTGGCCCAAAAAAACAAAAATAAAATAAATTTAGTATTTTATTAAAAACATTTTGTTTTGTTTTAGGGATTATTCCCTAAAATAATTCCCTATTATTTGCTCAGGGATTATTCCTGACTTTACGCTCAGGGATTATTCTCTTCTTTTTTGGGAGGGTCATACCCAACAGCGCTCAGGGGTTATTCCTGGCTCCATGCTCAGAAATCGCCTCTGACAGGCTCAGGGGACCATATGGGATGCCGGAATTCAAACCAGTGACCTTCTGCATGAAAGGCAAACGCCTTACCTCCATGCTATCTCTCCAGCGCCAGGGATTATTCTCAAAAAGCCATATGGGATGCTGGTGATTGAACCTGGGTCTGCCGTGTGCAAAACAATGGGCCCTAGCCACAGTACTATCGCCCTGGGTCCTTAAATTTAATATTAAGTCAGTACTTTGATTGCCATTTCATGCTAACTTTAAATGGATGAACCGGAAAAGTGATTTCTTCTGGAATACGCTAAGTTCCTAAGAACATATGGGCATTTACCAGAAATGAAATAGTTTCTGATATCATGCCCTTCCTCTGGGAAACAAACAGGCCTGTATCTTCCATTAAAGAAGACACTTCATAGCTGTCAGGTCATCTGGTTGACCTGAGAAATGGGCAAACCAAATGGAATGGCTTGAAGTAGAAATTCATCTTATAGCTATAGAGAGGCTGCTATTGCAATGCGGTTTAAATGCATAGATTTATGCTTGCATTGCTACAGAATTAATTGTGGGCTCTAGGAATCTGTGGAGAATCAGCAGATTTCTTGCTTCCCATCTTGGTCACTATCTACTCATCTCCCACCCCCATTCCAGAACCACTGTTGGGACCATCAGGGCATTGGTTAGGGGGAAGGGAGACTGGTTTTGGTTTATTTCTTTTTTGTTTTGTTTTTGCTTTAAAGAAGGTAGTTTTTAGGGAGGTGCTGAGTGATTTTTTTTAATTTAAATACTGTGATTTTCCTAGTTGTTCCTAATATAGTTGTTTCAGGCATTCAATGTTCAAACACCAATCCATCACACCAGAGTGCCTTTCCTTTCACCAGTGTCCCCAGTTTCTCACCCACCACCCTAGAATGCCCTCTTGCAGGCACATGACAAATGTATTTATTTTATATTGTTTGTTAACCACATAAAAGCCAAGTGGTATTATCAAAACTTTTATCAGTAAGTATCAATTTGCCATCATTATTATTAATATCTCTAAATGTTGTTACTGAAGTCAGTGTATAAAGATTTACAAGGCTATGTATGATCAGTGTTAGTTGAACCTTCTGTGATACTGTTTAGGCTCACTGAGGTTGGTGGTCTTCTAAGTAACTTTCCCATCACATTTTCTGTGATTCTGCTGAGCTGACACTACTAGGAATTTTGAGGTATCAGGTGGCTGCTTGCAGCTGTGCAGTTCAGGGCCAACAGACCTTGAAATATTTGGTGGCTTGGCAGTTTGATAAGGTTAGTTTGTGGAGCTGGGCCATTTCTGTTGGAGGTGTAGGTGTGGCACTAAGCTGCTTGGTTCATGCAGAAAGGGGAATCTTGCCCCACTCATTCTGAGTTTTCAGCCAGAACCAGACAAACTGGGAAGCATCTGCAGCCATCATTTTCTCTTGGAGTTTAGTAGAGGTGACTGAGCTTTATTTTTTTCTTTTGCTGTGAAGATGGCTGGTGTGGTTAGAGGCTGCTGGGTTTTCTGGAGGCAGTTGTGAGTATTTGGGGGACTAGCTTCTCCCCCCATTCCAAGAATAACCCCGATTTTTCCACCTGTAGCCTGGTCTCTGAGTCCTTTTTT
>PVKC010007267.1:0-29845 GCA_004027635.1 Crocidura indochinensis
TTTTTTTTGCCACCTAATTCCTTGAACATTGAGAGAAATACTTTATAATCAAAACTTTGAACATTGGGAACAGAGTTTATATAGCTTTATAGAAAAAAGATAATATCTTATCCAAGTGATGAGAATAAATTCTACTCATGCTATTCATATTTTAATAATATGATAAGCATTATTCTTCATTTTAAATATGCTTGGTTTTAGTGCCTGAGTTTTAGTGATAATTTATTCTTTGTAAGTGTAGATTTGTCAATTTCTCTTTGTAATTATGTCAAATTCTGTTTTGTAAATGTTGGGATAACCTGGCTATATGCTCATTTAAGTTTATTCTACTTACTAGTAAGGTGTGAGTCTTAATCATTTAATCTGTTTTATCTAATAGTACTTGTTAATTTCTTTAAATTAGTATTTCATTTGTATATATAAACATATTAAAATATAATTTGTGCTATATTATAATATATGTGCATATATAACTATACATAGCTATATTTTATATAATATATGTACATATATTATGCGTGCATATTATACATACATATTATTTTAATCCTCTTGGTGTCTTTACCTTTGGGTTTTAGATTTTGAATATATTTTTGCAGCATATGGGTACTTTATACTTTTTTAATCTTAAGTTCTCTATTCCTTTAATAAGCAAGTTTAATCCAATTAAAATTATTTTTAGTAGGATATTTAGATATATCTACCACTTTAACTTCTTTTCTACTAATTCCTTTAATGGTAACATTTTGTGTTGTTACCTCTTGAAGCTTAAAACTCTTGTGAAGATTAAAATTGTCTGGAATTTCATCGATTGATAAAAAATTGGTTGGACATTTGATTGATAAATGTAAACTTGTTAGGCAATATTTTTCAATACAAAGATTTGTTACTTATTTCTTTCTTTGTTATTTGTTTGCTTTTGTTTTGGATTCACACCCAGTGATGTTCTGGGGTTATTTCTAACTCTGAGTTCAGGAATTACTTTGAGTAGGCTCAGGGACCATATGAGATGCCAGGAATCTAACTGGGTTGTCTGCATACAGCGCGAATACCATGCCATTGAGCTATTGCTCTTGTTTTAAAGATTTGTTATTCTAACTGATATCTCCATAAGAAAGGCAACTCTTTTTATATTACTTGTAGCTTCTATATAATAAGAGGTGTGTATATTCTCAACCATCCTTCCCAACTATTTCCTAATTCCTTACAGTGGATTTCTCAGCATTGTACTGGGGTTCAATCTCTTGTCTTTAAAAGCAATTCACTACTTATTTTCCTTACTATATTCTGCTTATTTTAAGTACAGCTTATTTTATTATCTTATTACTTTTATCTTTATCATTTCTTCTATTCCTAGACTATGAAGTTTATTGAAGGTAGAAGATTGTGATTTTCTATTATTTAAAGACTTGTCAATACTATGTTCTTATGAGTAAAATTAAACTTAAATTTTTCACTTAGGCAAATATTAAAATAAAGTATATCTTTCAGCTATAGAATTTTTATAGATTTTTTTCAACTAGCAAAAAATTCTAAAAAGCCTAAAAATACTAACTTTTCCTAAAGAATTTTACATTTCTTTGTTGACTTAATTTAAAAATATCTTCCATTATAGTCAAAACATTATCTTGTTATTTTTCACTCTTGCTTTTTCTTTCCAGTGAACACAGATTTAAGAATAGAAAAGTAAAACATCAGCATAATTTTAATTTGTGTTATTTCAACATATTTCATAGTAGAAATTTATTGATTTATTGTGGAAAACACTTTCCTTTAAAATTAGCATTGCTGTTTGACTACTATATCAATAAAAAGAATTTTAAAATAGCAAAAAGTCAATGCAACAAAGTATCTCTGCAGCTGGCATTGTGAAAGAAATCTCATAAGAATGAAAGTACCAAAGTTATTTCTGGGTGTCTTTACAACAGTGGGAATTTAAGGGAAGATAGAGTAATTAAGAAACCCAAATTTTAGGGCCTATTCACCAAAAGAAAAAAGAAAAATGCAGCTGGATAATTTCTGGCTCTTTACAAATTTATTTACTTCATTATTTTAAGGCAGATGAGGAAGAGAACTTGCAAGTGTTGACTTAGGATCTCAAAACTATAGAATCTAGTTCCCTTCAAAAAGGTTTGAAAAGCATGGAGGCATAGCAGGTAGCAGTCGGTAATCAACATGAGATATGGGTGGTATGAAAGTAAGAAACTCAAAAGGTAAGTGAAATGTAAGGAAGCTTAGTCAAAGCAAAAGAGAAAGGATGAGGAGAGGAAAAAGCAGAAGTAGAAGAATTGAATGAATAGAATCATTACCAAGTGTTTCTTAGGTCTTAAGATAGAAACAGTGAAGCTTTCTTATATATATATATATATATATATATATATATATATATGTATATATATGTATATATATATGTGTGTGTGTGATAAAGAATGACAAGTAGTCAAATATATATATACATATTGTCAAGAAGTAATCATTGTAGTTAGTGTTTTATTTGATCATGGTTACCATGAAATAGGGATTTTTGATACCCTGATAACTGTTGAAATCCTGTAAGTTTAGGAACCTAAAACTAAGGACAAACAAGATCAACTACTGTAGCCTTATATTTGTTAGACCCCATCACTATCAAGACTCTGAAAGAGTATTGGAATAATAGCATAATAGGTAGGATTTTTACCTTGCATATAGGCAACCCAGGTTCTATCCCCTGCATTTCATATTGTCTCCCAAGCCTGTCAGGAGTGATTTCTGAGAGTGGAGCTAGGAGTAACCCCTGAGAAAAACTGGGTATGCCTCAAAAGCCAAAGCCAAAGCCAAAGAAAAGAATAAAAAAGACCTGAAGCATAGTGATGAATAATAGTGTTATTTTCTATTGATAGCAATACATAGAAGGAAATAGTTTCAATGCTATGTGGCTCTGGCAGTTATATAGGTCTGGAGATTATAAATAGAACTTATATGGCAGGCATATTGAGGTTCTGAGTGGAGATCCTGAGACACAAATGGAGAAAAATGGTCAGGTAGATGGTTTGGGGTTGGAACATTGTATTCATTGAACATTTTTATTAATGGTAAATCATGGTGACAAAAATAAAATTTTAAGAAAAGTTAAAAATAAAAACAAAACAGTAGTTTTTGGACCATTACAATTCATTTTATTGCTGGTCATTTAAATATAACACAGGAAATTGCTATTTAGAGATCTGTAAAAGTTAGGGAATCTAACACATTTCATGTTGTCTGAGAAGTATTGATTATCATCTCTGGATACTGTGACTCTCTGGGAGAACTTAAATAGGAGTGTCACTTTTCTTTAGGGACAACAGCACTTTGATATATAGGAGGTAAAAGATTTTTAGGGACATAATAAAAAAGTAGAGAAAAATTTATGTTTTCTGGGACAGCTCAATAAGATGCTTTGATATGTACTCAACATAAATACCGTTTTTTAACTCTGTCCCAACACAAATACTTTTAAAAAATTAATTTATTAAAAAGTTAAAGATATATAGAGTCCTTCATGGTTGAATTTCAGATATACAATGAGTTGGGCCCTTCACATTACCAGTGTCAACCTTCCTCCTCCAATGGACCCAGAGTGCATTCTATCCCACCATCCTTTGCCCTCTGGCCTGCCAGTGTTACAGGCCCTTTTGAGTTTAGATTGTTAAAGTTTAGGTTTCTTGAGTCTATTATTGTTTATTTTGGTTTGAATATTTAGTTCTGTCCTTATTTTTTTTCCCACCAATGCATATGAGACCAATTGGCCCCTAACCCCCCGCCTTTATTCTTTCCTCTTAGTTTTGTAGAAAAATGTAGGAATATGTGGTAAAATAAAGTAATCCGTGTCCTAAGGACAAACACTTTTTCATGTGTCTTAGTTTGCATGGTATGTTCTATAGTCACATACTAATTAGGAGTTTTGTGGTTCAAGTAAGATTTTATAATGTTCATCTTCTTCCATCAGGGATTAGCCAAATGAATGGAGAAAACTTATATTACCGACAAGAACAGGTACTTTGGGATCTGTACAAACCTCTTAAATACACCTCTTATGCAAATCTTTGTAGGGATAAGATCCCAGTGTAAATATTTTGTGTCAAATGAATGCTAAATATTGCAAATATATAATGCCTGATTTGCTAAAACCACTCAGTGGACTTGCTGTTTGTCAGCTGAGATTGTACTTATCTGAGAAATCTTTGGGAAAAAAGATAAGTAAAAGTATAAGCAATTTCAGAAGATAAAGAAAAAAGATAACCCCTGGTTATAAGGGAGTGGAGATGTTTTTGAGCCTTTTCTTTAAGTGAAACTGAAGTTTTATGGACAGTTTTGTTACTTGATTGGGGTCAAAAGAAAGAGTCATTGAGGTCTTGCTAAAGTTCTATCAGTATGTCCTTATCATGGTGGAGATAGTCAGCCTAGGGGCAATTTAGTTAACTGAAGAAAGCAACTCTTCAGTTTTTAGCAAGTGTTTAATCATGAGTTTTCTTTTGTATCTCCCTGTGGAACCCAGAAAACATTATTTGGTGACAATAATTGGGAAATATTTTTTCTTAAAAAATAAAGCAATGAGACTTTATGGTAGAAAGATATATTGTTTTTTAAGAATACCTTTGGGGGGGCAGAGGAGACCCCAGCCACAAATGCATACATGAAAAGAGTGAAAAGATTTCATTTTCTTTATTTTATTGTAAACCTTTCTCCTGCAGTTTCTCATATTATACTGGTGAGACTGACCTTTCTTTCACTTTAATCCCACTATTAATTTGTATTTATATAGTGCTTATCTCCCAGAAGCTCACGGGGCTACCTTTGAATTCGTGCCACTTTTGAAAGTACTGCTTAACAAAAGTGAGGAGCTTTTTTAAAATCCATATCATTAAATGTTTGAGTGAGAACGCTTGGAGCTGGATTTACTTCAGGCTGCTGATTGTGCAGTGGACTGCAACATTGCATGTCACAGCACTACATTAGCTCACGAAAGGGGAAACGGAATGATTTTGCAAGGGAGAGCTAGGCTACCATCATTCCTTTGCTTTCAGTTGAGACGCAGGAAGATGTTTCTAATCTGCAAAGAATTTTCCAGTTTGCTGATTTACCTTCATGGCTCCCAATGTCCCTGAATTACTTCTGTTGATTATATCTCTATTTGGGAGCCTTGTTTTTCCGTAGAAAGATAATTTGCTTCAATTTTAAATCTCAGACTCCCCGCCTTTGACACTATTTCAAAATGTCACTAGCAGGTTTTCACTTAATTAAGTTTCTGTGCTCTGTTTTTTTTTTTTTTTATATTGCACAGAAGTAGAATCAAATGAGAAAAAAGATTCTCTGAAATGAAAAGAAGATATATATTTGGATATGGAAATATTTCAGTTGATTCTTAAGAAATATTTGACATATTTAATGAAAAACCCATTACAGGATCAGAGTGGTAGCTCAGCGGAAGGGCATTTTCCTTGCATGCCACCCACCTGAAACAGACCCATATTCAATTCCTGGCATCCCATATGGATACCACAGCTTGCCAGGAACGATTTCTGAGCACAGAACCAGTAGTGATCCCTGAATGCCACTGGTGTGCCCCCCAAAACTCCAAATAAACAAACAAAAATATATTTATCAGGCATATATAAACTCGTTAATTGTAAAATGAGATTGTAATTGTAAATTTGTTAAATAAGTCTTTTATTCACTAATATTTGTTCACTTTAACTCCATTTGTATTTAGTGGAAAATTTATTTTAGAAAGATAAGGTTAAAACTAACTTCTGGCTATTTTGTAATTTTTGAAATCACTAGTATTATTACTAGATCCTTTTAAAGTTGCTTAGTTTTTCCCAGCTATCTCTATTCCTTTTATTTTCTTATTTTCTTTCATTCTTTCTTAGACAGATATTATTCTAATTTATTCTTTGAAGAATTTAGTAATATAAACATAAATATTTCTTTTGCATTTGTTTATTATCTATAATAGACAATGAGTTCATGAAGATTTTTGTTGTTGGGTATAGTGTTTTATACTTAAAATGTAAAAATTAAAAGCAATAATATATATAACAGTTGAAAATAGTTGAAAAATTATGATAGTAGTACTTTTCTTGAGAAATATTTAAACATTCCAAGATGGTGTAGTCTCTGAAGAAGCCTTTTATCTAACCCTAGACTTCACATCTCTACCACTGAATTTCATGCTTCTTCTTTTTCTTTTGTTTGAAATGTCATTCTTTTTTATTGTTTTGTTTTGTTTTATTGTTGGGTCACACCCGGCAGTGCTCAGGGGTTATTCCTGGCTCTACACTCAGAAATTGCTCCTGGTAGGCTTGGGGTAACCATATGGGATGTTGGGATTCGAACCACTGACCTTCTGCAGGCAAGGCGAATGCTATTTCTCCAGCCCTTTAAATGTCATTTTTACTTGAAGTATAAGTGATTAGAACTGTCTGAAAAAATATATAAATATGTAATGCTTGGTCTTTGTTGAAGATAATGATTTCTATGAAACAGAGCAACTGCAGAAATAGAATATATAATCTCCATATCCTCAGTGATCCTAGAAGAAATTAAAGAGCTGCTTCTCTTCACATATAATAAGCATAGGGAAGACTATTGTCAGTTTTTGAGGGCAAAGCACACACAATAATAATTAATAATCACAATGTCAAGTTATATTAGGAAAATGTGTCAGCAGCACTTAATTTGATTTAGCTTAATATGAGAACCAGCTAAAAGAATTAAGAGCAATTAGATCCTCATAAAATCATTGATATTTTAGTTGTATATAAAAATCACAAATATTAAAACAGTGTATAAACACCCAGAAGTTACATTGAGAATATAATGTCAAAATGTATAATTGCTTAAGTAATTCATTTTATAATGGAAATAACTTTGTATGCCTTTTATAAAAGTTATGTTGATTGGAATGTAAAATTAAAGGTTTCTGTTCATGATGCGAGATATACACACTATGACTAGAAAGTGATTCATAAACATCTTATTTCTGTATTTTTTAGGAACCAAAAAGGATCCATAAAACACCTCTACATACTAATGCAACTATTACAATGATGTACTATGGCAAAAACGTACGTCTATCTTACTGTGATCACCCAGACTTTCGGGATGAAATAAAAGTTTATCAACAGCACTGTGGTGGAGAAAACCTTTGTGTATACAAGGGCAAACTTCTTGAAAAAGGTACACAGATAAAATATGAAAAAGATCTTATTCATACTTTAAATATGAATTGAAAATATGGCACCAAAACCAGTCGTATGAACTTTGAGTAGAAATAAAAAATGATCAGACTTAAACACCAAATCCAAAGCCAACTACAACAGAACTGATACCCAATCTACAACAAGCTAGACACAGAAGGGACCACTTATACTAGCAGCCCAGAGTGCAAAGGAGGGGTTATATGGGATGCATGCTGGGAACAGGGGTAGAGGGAGGGAGGGAGGACAACATTGGTGGTGGGAATGCTCCTGATTCCATGTCACTATGTACCTAAAATACTACTATGATTCGTAATCCACTTTGGACAAAATAAAAGTTATTAATAAAAAAATATTGCTACATGGGAGATGGTGTAGGGAGTTTGTACAGAGTTGACCTGGGTTTGTCTCCAGTTTCCCATATGACCAGGAGTAATTCCTGAGTGTAGAACCATAAGTAACGGTAGGTGTGGCACAAAAAAGCAAAACTATATATATATGTATATATATATTTAAAAATATATTTGAAAGTTAATACTGTGTAGATCAGCCATTACAAATATATGATAATATCAAAATGACTTTAATCACTATGAAGTTATAAACATACAATTTAGAAGCCTGCTGTCTAAAAATACATTTAGATTTACTGCCCTGTGATTGAAAATGAAGAATTACTTGTGAAGTTTTCAGAAGAAATAATTTGGAGTTATTTAATCCAATAACACGTTAATTTGTAGAAAGAGATAGATGGTTATTAAAATGTTGCATGAATAAACTGACCCCAAATCTCCAAAGTACAAGTTAACTATTTGGGTTGCCACCATGAATTATAGCATGTTTTGTTCTGAGTGGAAAATATCAGACTTAATTTGTTCTTTAAACATATGGTAAAAATAAAAATCCACAAATTGAATAAATGTCAGTGTGACTCTATCTAAATACCTTGAAGAATTTCACTAAATGGCTTTTAATTTATTTCTGCTTTAGTTCATAAGTCCATGTTCACTGGTGCTATTTTTATGTACAACATCAAATTTTACATATTGTTCTTATGTGACTTCTGTCAATATTTTGCTTTGTAAAATAGCAATTAAAAGGAAATCTTGAGGCCTAAGAGGTAACTTAAGCCTGGTTTGCTGGTTTACGCTTGAAAGTTTGATCCCAGATACTACAATAAGGAAGAATTGTTACACAAATATTTATTTCCATGCTTAAGAATTTTTTTTATGTAAAATTATTGGGGGCCGGGCGGTGGCGCTGGAGGGTAAGGTGCTTGCCTTGCCTGCCCTAACCTAGGACGACCACGGTTCGATCACCTGGTTCCCCATATGGTCCCCCGTGCCTGCCAGGAGCGACTTCTGAGCGAATAGCCAGGAGTAACCCCTGAGCGTCACTGGGTGTGGCCCAAAAACAAAACAAAACAAAAAGTACTTTTACTAATTAAAATTTTTACTTTAGTGACCGTGACTTCTAATAATGTTAGAATAGGAGGATTTTGTGCATACAATGTTCAACCCCACACCCTCCGCTGGTGTTCAGTTCCCTCCACCATTATTTCTGGGTCCCTACCTAGAAAACCTGAAAAATATGGTAAACTCTGTTATATCGACAGATTCTATTACTTTGTTGTTCTCATACTATGCTATTCTATATCTTACATATGAGATTGTTCTTTGTCTATCCCTCTCCTTTTAGCTGACTTCACTCCACTTGAGACTCTCCAGTTCCCTCCAGTTCATGTCAAATTGTATGGTCTCATCTTTTCTTATAGTTGCATTGTATTTCATTGCGTATATATGCCATAGTTTCTTTATCGAGTCCTCTGTTCTTGGACACAAGTTGTTTCCAGACTTTGACCATTGTGAATGGTGGTGCAAAGATCAGAGAAGCCCATTGTCTTTTTTGACTAGAGTTTTGGATTCTTAGGGTATATGCCATGAAGTGTAATTTCTGTGTCTTATGGAAACTCAATTCTTAGTTGTTTGAGAGGTTTCTATATTTTCCCAAAAGTTGACATTCCAAGCATAAGTAGATGAGGGTTCTTTTGTCTTCACATCTATGTCAACTCTAGTTTTCATTCTTTGTGTTGTGTGTCAGTTGCACTGGTGTGATGTGATATTTCATTTTGATTTCAATGCATTTGTCTGAAGATCAGTGATATTTTTTAAATTTATCTGTTGGCTTCTATATAACTTTTGAAAAGAAGTTTTTGTTAATCTCTTCTCACCATGTTTGTATGAGAATGATATTTTTCTTGTAAGTATTTGAAGTGCTTTATATACTTGGATATTAACACTTTCAATTGAGTGGTGAGTGAATACTTTTCCCTAGTATATATGGGTGTCTTATTTCTGGTCATCAATTTTGTGCAGTGCGGAAATGTTCTAGTTTGATATAGTATCATTTATTTATCTTTTCTTATGTTTGCTTGTCAATGGCATTGTCTTATTAATATGTCTTTAGATTCAGTGTCATGAAGTGTTCTGCTTATGTTTCCTCAATATATTTTATGAATTTAGATTTAATATCTGGATCTTTTAATTCATTTAGGATTCACTTTTGTGAATGGTGTGAAATATGAGTCTATGTTATTTTTTTCCCACACTGGCTAATCAGTTTTACAACATCCTTGCTCCACTTTATACTCTAAGCTTTATTGTCAAAGATTGTGATATTACTAATTAAAAATATTTTTATTTTTCAATCATTGACATAGACTAGGGGTTTAGAAAAAGAGAAATTGGAGAAAATAGTTACCCTTTTGTTGCATTTGGGGGAGCATACCTGACAATGCTCAGGGATTAGTCCTGGCTCTGGACTCAATAATTACCTTTGAAAGGTTGCTCAGGAAACCATATGTGATGCTAGGTATCAAGCCAATATCAGACTCATGCAAAACAAGAACCTTACTTATACTTTGCCTTTTCTGATTTACCCTGATTATTCAAACATTACAACTCTCAATTAAAAATTGGAGCACTTAAGGAAATTTTCACAAATACATAGGAATTATATATTTAAAACTTTCTTCTATTAGAGTAAATAGTTGATGGGTCGCAGTGGTCCTCAAACTATGACCCGCGGGCCACATACTGTATTTGTTCCCATTTTGTTTCTTCACTTCAAAATAAGATATATGCAGTGTGCATAGGAATTTGTTCATAGTTTTTGTTTTTACTATAGTCCAGCCTCCAACGATCTGAGGGACAGTGAACTGACCCCCTGTTTAAAAAGTTTGAGGATCCCTGGTAGAGTATCAATGAGAGGGATCTTGCCTTGCATGCAAGCAACCAGGGTTCAATCCCAAACATCCCATGTGGTCCTCCAGCATTACTGAAAATGGTTCTAAAAGCAGAATAGAAGTAAGGCCTGAGCACTGTGGGTATGTCACCCAAAGTGTAGTTAACTGTTAACTTATAAAATAATATTTTTATCTGAAAGTATTTATGTGGGGCCAGAGAGATAGCACAGAAGTAGGGCATTTGCCTTGCATGCGGCCAACCCAGGAGGGACCTAGTTTGATTCCCTGTGTCCCATAAGGTAATGTAGCCTGCCCGGGGCGTTTTCTGAGTGCAAAGCCAAGAGTGACCCCTGAGCATTGCTGGGTGTAGCTCCAAAGCCAATCACTTAATTAATCAATCCAATTAAATAAATAAAGTTAAAAATGAAAGCATTTATCACAATGATTTTTCATCATACTAGAATATTTGTCCAATTTTATTTATATAATTTATTTTTTGTCTCATTTGTTAGGTATTTGAGCTCAGTCCTCTCCCAGAGGTCCTCTAGTCAGGGTCAGATCAGATCTCAGTCCTGGCTAGGTGAAGAGAACTCTGACTCTATGCTACTCAGCCCCAGATATATTCTCAGTAGCAAAGAATTTCCTATATTTTAGTAATATGAGGACTATATAATCTTGGTGAGAGTGACATTGATATTCTTATTTCTTTAAAGTGAAACATTCAATAATTTAGAATGGCTGAATTTAACTTTAGTCTAAAGTTTGAATTAACATAGTAAAACTTTTCTTGCCTCTTGATCTTACAACAAAATGGATATATAATGGTTGTTTAACTGCTGGAATATGTGACACACACAAAAAAATAATACATAGCAGAATAATTTTCTGGGACACAGCAAACTTACTGTGATAAGAATGGAAAATTGATGATTATGAGAGTGTACCTTGGATACATATTATTTTGCATACATATTGATCCTAATACTTATCATATTACTGAACAGTTTTAAATAATAAAATGGAATGGAGACTTGAATAGTTGAATCCTACTTGGACAATAATCTTGGTTTTTGTTTTGTTTTGTTTTGTTTTTGTTTTTTTGTTTTCTTTTCTTTTTTTGCTTTTGATATATAGAAAAGTAAAATTGAAAAAGTAGGATGACTCGGAGGTGACTGGTGATTCAGCATTTTCATTTTTTATTTAGTATAGGAAGAAAGAATCTGCCCTCTTTAAAAATCAAAGTTTGAGAATGTAAATGTGAAATATGAATTTCCTTCTTTTCAAAAAAGGAAAAACATTTTAAAGTTATTCTTGGTGAGGTAAGCTTGCGAAAATTGTGGCATTCATTTATGTCTTGCTTTGGATGAGTAATACAAGAAAATTAATTACTTGGGAATGTGGCCATCAGCAACTCTTTTTACATAGTAATTCATGATGTCTTGTCTTGCACATTTTGTTATCAAGTTACATGTTGATTATCTATTTTGTACACCCATGAATATTTCTTCTCTAGATATTTCCTCTACTTTGTATAAAGTATGTTTTTTCATAGGTATTTTTATTTTTCGCTGTAATCCCTTCAAACAAGGTAAACCTTGGCCTCCTGAGTTCATGTGGCTAGAAAGAACAAAGTAACTTTTATTTCTGGCAGTTCTTTTAATCCCTTCCTCTACTACCCTATCTTGTTTTGTCGTTTCATACTCTGATCCTTTTGTACCTATTTGTAGATTCCTCATTACTCCTTCACAAACACAGCTGCTTCTCTGCCTTGTTTGCAGTCAAACAAGGGTTTTAAATTCAAAATAGGATTTTAAATTCAAATCTTAGCTATCTTTTAAGATTTAGATTAAGACTGTGAAGCTTTCAGAAGCTCACTTCTATTCTGTTTTATTCCTGTTTTGACGGTTATGTTTCCTAGCCTATCCTTAAAGCTAACACATTTCCTTGTGCAGTCACATATTAACTGTTTTCTCTCTGTTTTGCTCATTGTAATGTATTGATTTTTGAGATTACTTTATTGAGATGTAATTTACACTCATACAATTAATCAGCTCTCCGTGTATAAATCATTAACTTTTAAGAATTGTAAGGATAGTAGAGCCATAACCACAGATATAGTTTTAAAATTGATCTATTGCTTCAACAAAAAGTTCTGCTAATTGGCAATTATACTTTGCTTCCAAACCAGCCCCAGGCTGCTTTCTGTCAAAAAAAAAAAGTCATTTTTGTCTACTTCAGATGAATGAAATCCTACAATGTCAATGGGTACTTTATGTCTTGTTTCTTTTACTTAGAAAAATGTTTTCAAGTTACATTCACAAAATCTCGATTATTAATTGATCTCTTATATCGCTGAATAATTCCTACTACACTATTATAACATGTCTGTTGATCTCCAGTTGATGGACATTTATACTATATTATAATATCACTTAATGACTTCTATTAAATAAATACATATTTTATTTGTCTATCCCCAGCTGATGGACGTTTATTCTTTGTGGAATGATTATAGATAGTATAGTTATATTATTATATAACATTAATAATAATGCTTATAAATAATATGTCTGTGTAAGAATCTATTGCAGATTTTTAGGCAAGGGTTTGGTAGATTTCTCTTTGATTTCTGAGTTACCTTTTCCTGCATTCTCCACATTTCTTCTTATTTATTTCTTTTTATTTAAATGTAGATATTTTAGATGACCTCAGAACAACAGTGGTTCTAGATTCTTAATTTTCCGTCTCACAAGTAATAGCTTTTGTTTTCACAATGATTGTGCATGTTTATCTCATAAATCAGAATTTCCCATTTTTCTTATCAGTAGTATCTCTGTTCATATTTTCCTTATCTTATCAGAATTTTATTCAGACACTAAGACAATAACCTCTCTCTAACAAGGAATCTGTGTCTTCTCTATTTCCTGGGGCTTTCCTTAAAAATATAGCCCCATATTATGGGGGCCGGAGAGGTGGCGCTAGAGGTAAAGTGTCTGCCTTGCAAGCGCTAGCCAAGGAAGGACCGTGGTTAGATCCCTTGGCGTCCCAAGCCAGGGACAATTTCTTAGCGCTGAACCAGGAGTAAACCCTGAACATCAAACTGGTGTGACCTGACAAACAAAAACAAAAAAATTTATGGTGGTCAAAAATTTAAAGTCACTATATTAATATTAATAAGACTTTATTTTACTTATAGTGGTTCTAGGGCCAATGGTTTCTTGCCTCTTCAATTCATGGTGATACCCAGAATTCGTTGGTTTGTAGACTTGTGACTCAAGTGTCTGCTACCTTTATATGCCATTCTACACTGTGTTTGAACGTCTTCTCAAAATATAATCAGAATTAACTCACCTAAGTCTTTGCTGAAAATATCTACAAAGATATTTTCTCTCTCAAAAAAAATCACATTCTAAGGTTGTGGGAGTTCACAAATTTTTAGAGATAAGTGTCAAACTATTATAACGGTTCAAGAATGCATTCAAGTTAACTGCAACCTTTATTTCTCACCAAATTATTCTGTGTTTTCTTTTTTTATGGGTACAAGATCCCAGCAGGCCTGGAGTTTGTAAATAGGTTGGGCTTACTCCAATAAATGCCACTTTTAAGCTATTGGAAACGTGTATAGGGTTTATTGAATGCATTGGCAGCTGCTTTATTGCCTCTATTTCCCTATCAAATTTCTGGCTATTTCACTGTTTACTATTTACTTGCTTGCTCTGGAACTATAGTTTCAAAGAGCAGAACCTCTGACCTTGTAAGTAGTAAGGTAATATCACCGGACAAAGATGTTTTTATTCTTTGCTACAAATCTAATCAGTATGAAGCTGCTGGTTTCTTATGGCCTTCCCTATCCTAACCTGTTATAACATACTGTATTGAAAATGTGCTATGAGGGAAAAGAAAAGATGGAAAATGCTTGCTAAATATGTCATAACTTTTTCACAAGTCTCATCGAAATTTCAGTTATTTTTCCTTACTATCTCAAGCTTAGTTTGTTTTAAGTCTCTGGTCAATTCTCAGAGACAGATTTTATAGGGACAGATTTGGTGTCATCCCTTCATATGTCTTGCTCATTGATGTCTCTTCTGCTAAATTATAATTTCCTGAATGAAGAGACCCCAATTGATTTCCTTCCCAGTATTTATTCTTTGGTATCTAAAGCCACTATATTTAAAAAAGAAACTATAAAATGCTTTCTAATATCGTGCATAGTATAACTTTACTATTCCTTTGTGGGTATACTTATAGTGGGTAGATTGGGTAATCCCTCTTTATTCCCTTCAGTCTTCACCTCCTCCTCCTGCCATCTGATATACAATACACTTCAATGATTTAACAAGAAATAGATGCTTAATAACTAAAACAGTGTTTTTTGGTAATTAATTGTTGATACTTTTTAGTAGGGTAAGGGAATGAACAAACAGGGATCCTAAAACTAGGCATAATCAATATGGACCAGTGATGGAATCATTATGCCCCATTCCTATATGTATTAGAATGTTTCAAATCAACAAAAAAACTAGATATATTTTAATGCATTAATAGAGCATACACCTTTGTCATGCAGATTGCATAACCAACAAGGCATGAAATTTCAAGTTAAATAGGTTTTAACACTTTCTTACCTACTATATGATCTTGGGTAAAGTAGTAAAGCCTTAATTTACACTTGAAAAATAGCAAGGGTCGAAAAATCATGCAATAGCCTAGAATGCACGCCTGGTATGCACAGCATTCCAGGTTTAAAGTTTTGGAGATTAAAAGGGGTCAGAAATAAAATGTTTTAAGAGCTTTCTTCTATACTTTTTTTTTAAGTTTTGGAGGTGAAAAAGGGTCAGAAATAGAAAAAGTTTAAGAGCTTTCATCTAGACTATAATATTGTGCTTATCTAAAACTTTTTAAAATGTAATATAGAACCTAAGACAATTCCTATCACTAATGTAATATTTTTTCAATTTCAGAGACATTTCAATTTGTTTCCAAAAGGCACCATGGTTTCCCCTTCAGCCTCACCTTTTTCCTGAATGGAATTCAAGTGAATAGAATAAGCTCCTGCTGTGAATTTAAACATCGAAAAGGTTCCAGACTTGGAGGAAAACGAGGCTACTTTGGGTTTGTGGGTGTCGAGAAATCATCTCCTTGTTACAAGTATGAAAACATATGTCTTTTGGTAGAGGGCAGGTTTTTTTTTTTTTCCTATGTCTTTCTTCTTACGGTTTTAGTGACATAGCTCTGTAAATTTTGCTTCAAGATATCAGTGCATAAACTTAGAAGAGCAAAGTAAAAGGTTTTTATTATAATCCTTTATATTGTATTTGAAATTACAATTTATTAATTATATTTCAGGTACCATTAAATGAGAATTTTAAAAACTTGGGGTTTTTCAAATTTGATTTATCTTTCTTTCTCTTCTTTTTTGAGAGGAGTTTGGGTCACATTTGGTAATGCTCAGGGGTTATTCCTACATTTAGGAATTACTCTAGGTGGGCTCAGAGGACCATTGCTTGGGCCATATGCAAGGCAATTACCCTACCCACTGTGCTAGCTCTCTGGCCCCTATCTTTTCTTAACAATGCTTTTTTTTTCTAAATAAATGATTTCTTTATTAAAGCACCATAGTTACAAACATGTTTGTAGTTCAAAAACTTCCTTCTTTTTAGGCTTAAGTTATCTTTTCTTAAAATTAATATATTTATCTAAACACCTTGATTACAAATATGATTGTAGTTGGGTTTCAGGTATGTAAAGAACACCCCCCTTCACTGGTGCAACATTCCCACCACCAATGTCCCAAATCTCCCTCCTCCTCTCCCCACCCCCACTTGACTCTACACAGGCTTTCCACTTCCCTCTTTCATTGACGTTGTTATGATAGTTCTCAGTGTAGCTATTTCTCTAACTGCACTCTCCACTCTTTATGGTGAGCTTCATGTCGTGAGCTTTTAGTTCTGAAGAGAAGCAGATTTTTTCCCCCTCAATCCTGTTAGTAACTGGTTTGGGGTTAAACTTCAAAGCTTGCTTTTTACAAAGCATCTGGCTTATATGATTGAATAATGCAGGCTATGTATATTTATGGCATATTAATGGGGTCCCTTCATCAAGATGTGACCCATTTGACATCATTTTTAACTGAGATTTAACAAAATATATGATAATTATATCATAGTAAAATATATGACACGGTAGTTTTTAAAACATTTTTTAAAAAGGCAAATTTCCCACTGGATATATTTATAATAGAAATCTTGCTTGAAGGCTCCCTTTCAATTGGTTATCCAAACCTCCACCAAAAATTGTCATGCAAAATTGACAATGTCAAGCTAGACCTTAGGAATGAATTCACTAAAATACCTCCCTCCATGGAGCCCATACTAATGGATGATGGACAAATAATATTACAATAAACCAATTATATATGTGAGATTACAGTGGATCATGATCAATCAAAGTGTAGAATTATGAAGCTATAGAGAATAAATAGGGAAATGAAACAAGAACAATATTATTTTGTTGTTGTATGGGCAGGAAAAGCTTCTTTGATAAAATGTCTTGTGAGCAGGAAATGAATAATAAGTCTCCTTTCAAATGTTTTACATATAGAGCACAGTATACAGAATGTTGAAGGCAAGAATATGTTTACCTGTCCTAGTACACTAGAAAGAGCACTAGTAAGGAATGGGACAATAATAGAAGATGAAGTCAAAAACACTGGGACAAAGAATATGTAAATTTAAAAGGACTTTGGATTTTATTTTAAGAGATATACGACATCTCTAAATTAGATTTGTAGCAGTAACCTATCAAAATTTCAATGTTGCTCCTGAAGGATAAATTAGTAAGTGATATGAAGGGAAGGGCAGAAATGATTGTTTCAGGGTGAACAAAAATGATAGAATTTGATGTGCATGTGTTCTTCAAATATTATCAAGATTAAATTTAACAGAATTTATCGATGAATTGGATGAATGGCATAATAAATCAGTAGAGTGAAAAGTAATCTGTTTTTATTTGAACGACTGAGGATATATCCAGTTAACCTGTACTAAGATGCAAAATACTGTGGAAGAAGTAGGTTTGAGAGTCAAACAAAATGACTTCAATTTGAACACACTAAGTTTGAAATGTTGATGAAAGATGTTGAATAGGTAATGCGATATATGAATTTGGGACTTAGTGGTAAGCTGTAGGTAGAAGATATAAACTTGAGAAATATTTGGGGATAGATAACACTTAAAACTGGCAAGTTTACACAAAACCTAAATTCAGGGGAAAAAAATGATGCCCAAGTCCCATGTATTTCTCACTCTGGTTTTAAAATGGTGGAGATAGAGACAAGCCAGACAAAATTCAAGGAAGAAAACCAGTAATGAGGAAAACTCTGAGAATGTAATGTAATGTATAAATGTTTAAAGAAATGAACAAAATGTTCAAAGAATAAGGAAATTATAAGTAAATGGTTGTCTGACATGAATATGAAGATAGGTAAAGTAAAATGAACACTAAGAACTGAGCATTGGTTTGCAGTGTGTTGCTTATTGGTAATCTGGGCATAAATTTAATATAGTGCCTCCTATCCTGGAGGCATACAAGTTTGACATATGGGTTTGTGAAGTAATTGAAAAGTTAAGGCTGGAGAATACATATAATTCTTTTGTAAAGAGTTTTATTTGTAAAGGATAGATATTGGGTGGAAGATCAGAAGTAGCATGTAGTAACCTATGTGTGATTTTTATTTTGTAAAATTGGAGATAGTTTAGTGAGGTCATGTGATAATCTATACTTTAGAATAAAAATAATAGAATGGTGAGCGCAGTTAGAGAAATAACTACCCTAATAACTATCATGACAATGTTAATTAAGGAGTGAGAGAATTAGAATGCCTGTCTAGAATACAGGGAGGGGGTTAGGAGGAGGGATATGGGGAGCTTTGGTGGTGAGAATGTTGCACTGTGAAGAGGGGTGTCCTTTTTATGACTGAAATCCAACTACAAATATGTTTGTAATAATGGTGTTTAAATAAATTTAATATTAAAAATTTTAAATACCAATCATAAAACAGAGGGAGAAATATCTGAACAAAACACTCATAAAGTAATGTCTGGAAGTTAGGAGGAAGCATTAATCTTAGAGGAGGAACTAGTTCTTCTATATGCACAGTAAGAGAGATGGCATATAGTGTAGAGAGTTAAGTTGATGGCATATATTGTAATTAACTGTGGTCAATGTAACCACACAACCTGTGGAAGTTTTCTACTGATTGATCATTAAAACAAGAACTTATCAATAAGGTTAAGATTAAGAGAAAAGAATTAGGAATTTTAGGAAAGAGAAAATCTGTGTAATTCAGCAAGTGGAAGAATGAGTGCATTTTAACAGAAGTACCCAGGTATACTTAGGACCCCTCAGAAGTTGTTTATTTCCTACAAATCAAGTATTTTGTTATATTCGTAGGAAAAGTATTAAACACATTTCTACATAAAGTCCTGAAAAGTTAATGAGCACATTCAAAATCATCTGTGTGAAAACACATTACCACATTTTAGATTTGCTTTAGAAGTCAAGCAATAAAAAAGCTATAAATCCAGAGTTGGTCCACAATTTTTTCTAAGTTCTACAATGGGTCCATAATTTTTCCTGTGGTCTTGTAATAAAATGTACTAAAAGTGTTAACATCTATGTTTCTACTTTATAATAATCTCTAAACAAACCTTTATACAGGTTAACTTTGTTTTCTTTAACTCATTTCTCTTGCTCCTTTATTTTAATGATAATAATAATAATAATAATAATTAAAAATCATAAATTAAATTACTTTGGTGTTAAAGACAGGACTTACTGCCCTCAACTAAAATGCAATTCATTCAGGTTTATTATCATTTATTCTAATGTCTAATATATGTGAAGTCCAAAAATAAAATATTATTCCATCAATAAATGTCTTCCTGTTACAGGTCAGATAAACATCAAGGTAAGCAGTTTTCAATGAAACAGAGATGGGTAGGCAAGTGCTAGACCCTTCCGTGTATGTGTATTCCACTTGGGATTCTTCTAAGTATTCTCTAAATACTAATACTTCATAATTTGAGAACTATGAATTAGAAGATTGTTATCTGTTTTATCATTCATTAGATTGCTTAACCTTTGTTTATTTTACTGTCACATTAACAATGTATTTTTGTTATTTTAAGAGATTTGCATGAATTTTTCTGCTTAAATATAAAATTAGTTTGGATTCCTTGGATTCGTATGATTTTTATTATGAGAAGGGCATACTAAAATAAAGGGAGAAAGATTTCTAAAAACATTTTTTTTGAATTATTACTTTTAAAATTCTCATAAAACAAGAAAAGAGAACATCTGGGGAACATGAGCAGCGGTACAGTGGGTATGGCATTTCCCTTGCACACGTCAACTGAAGTTCAATCACAGGTCCCTTATATAGCTCCCTAAACCTCACCGGAGGGTACCTGTGTGCAGAGCCAGGATTAAGCCCTCAGTGAAGCTTGTGTCCCCCAAAACTAATAAATGTATTTTTAAAAAAACCAAAACAATAAAGGCTCAGCACATTCTCTCACAAAATGTGAATCTTCTATAAGTGTACTTCTTCAATCATAGAAAATGTTTGAGGAGAAAAGGTAGCTATTTTCAAATGCTAGATTGACATAGAGAATGAAGAATTGCCTAACCAAGAAGAATGCAGACCACTTTGAGCTTCAGTAATCAGAATCAACACCTCAAATTATACTCAGAAGTCAAATAGGTAGTTAGTGATGAGAAGAGCACAGATGTTACTCACTTTGTTCGTCCAATTCCCTTAAGCAGATGGGCAATAAAAAGTCTGTGCATGCAGTAGGGAAACATCAAAGCCTTTACTTGGGCACAACATAAACTAAAAGTAACAGCATCAGAGTATCCAAATCGATAAATTTGTTGTTGCTATTGATAAGGGAAGAACAGCTTGAGCAGAAGGCATTGCTAGCAATCATATCCTGTGAAGATTCATGACACTTTTATTTCAAGAAAAGTAATATGCTAAGTACACCATCATTACAGTCAAGATATATTTATCATGCTTAATATGATTGAGGTAAAGTGTGCTCTTATAATTTTATTTTTCCACAATCTGATATGTGAATGAAATTCTTTTAGCTATATTTTATGGGGAAACTGAATGTTTATCACTTAGTTTTTACAGTTTCTTGTTAAGGAATTAAGATCAATTTCTACATTGTTTATTGACTAGTTATGGCTAAATTAAAAATCTTTAGTTCAAGGATTGAATTGCATTTTATTTCCCTAATTGGAGGTGATTTTTCATATTTTTAAATATTTTTATTAGGCGGTTTGAGCTACACCTGGTGAGGCTCAGAGATTACTCCTAGCTATGTGTTCAGAAATCGTTCCTGGCTTGGGGTGCCGGAGGATCAAACTGAGGTCCATCCTAGATTAGCTCATACAAGGCAAATGCCCTACCACATGCGCCACTACTCCGGCCCCTGATTTTTCATATTTTTTATTCTTTCCAACTAAAAATTTTTAGCTCCATTATGATCCCTTTTCATCTTTCACTCTATGTGATTAAGTTTCCTGATAATAAAAAGTTGATTAACCCAGAGATAAAGGAAAAACCATGTAGTTCTAGAGGCCAGGTATGGAGATTTATAACTCTCAGACACACTTTTCAGGCCATGAATAGTCCTCAGGACTTGAAGAAAACAACTTAATATTGTGTTTGTTTTTTGTGGACAGACTATGTACCCTCCCTGGAGGTAAATCTGAAGTTAAGCATTGATTTTAGTGGTTATCCACCTGGAAGGGCTATTTCTCTTATCTAACACCATAGTACTACTTGTAAGAGTTGAATCTAACCATCCTGAACTTGAATTCAGTTTCATCTTCACCTGGAATGTAAAATTAGAGAAGTCATTTGACCCCATCTAACTTGTTTCTTCAATTTTAAAAAGAGAGACTTCATCGCTTTTGAGCTGTGGGTTAATGTTTTCGGTACGATACCATATGTAATTTACCTAGCCAAAAGATGGTCACCCATAACAGTCAATAATCTTTAATGATTTTAGTGTATCACTAATAATATTTGAATTTTTATTTTTACGTTATCTTTATAAGTTGAAAAAACTATAGAGGAATTTAATCATGCTACTTTTTTACTATAATTAAAATATTTTTTATCTTTACATTTAATGCATCTGTTTAGTTGAGTAGATTTGTAGTGCACTAAAAAGGCTTTATACAACTTAAATTTTGCCACATTCAAATAACAAAAACTTACTGACTGCAAAGAAGTTTGTTCGAAATATAGTTCAATAGATTGGGTACAGATTGAGTAAAGGCCATTCTAAAAAAGATCAGAACAAATATGCTAAAGTAAGCTTGTAGGTGGTGGAGGACAGATTACAATTGACTACATATTTCTTTAAAAATCTATTGCATTAGTCCAGAAAGATAGTGTATGAGCTTCCTTGCAATGAAGTGACCTTAGTTTGATCTGGTGCAACATATGGCGTCATAAGCATCACCAAAGTGATTCCCAAGTATAAAGACAGATGAGCCCTGAGCACAGTCAAGTATAATGCCCAAATCTCCCAACCATTATATTTATTTAAACTCAAACTTGTGTGCAAATCTTTCATTCTTGTTTTGGAATAATAAATCACCAAAGCTATATGATACAATTCTTCTGATCATTATTATCCCAGTGCATATGTATCTGAAACTTCTGTCATGTAAGAGCTTGACTTAGCATATATAAAGATAAATTTATATATCATATAACATGTATTATGCATGTGTACCATGTCTTTAACTTATATGTATTTGTATATAAAATTCTATTACAAAGTCAAAATTGTGCTCAAAATATTTTTGAGAGAAGCTTGCAAAATAGTCTTTCCTTATTAAAGATAAAAATTAAGTTAGTTGTATTCCATAAAATTATACTATTAATAAAGATAAATTGGTTTATTTTTAATTATATATACCATAGAAAATATATTTTATAGCATTTATAATGGTAATAAAAGATCATTCAAAAACTTTTGAGGGTCTACTGTGATTTACATAAATGCTAATCACACCTAATGTTAATAATTTTCATAGGTGCATTATTGCAATGGGGCTTGACAAAAAGGCAACTCCACTAAAACCTAGAAAAGAAAAGAGTGTTGAGAAAAGAGAAGACCTGAAGAAGAGTGAGCGAAAACTGAAGAAGGCTAGAGAGATCATGAAGTCAAGAAAGAGCGAGGTTGAGGGGAGCAGAAATGGTCCTTCTGTCATTTATTCAACTCATGGAGAAACATCAGGGATTAGAGAAGTGAGAACTGCTGTGGAAGAATTGGAATACAAAGGAAAACCAGGACAAAATATTTGGGAAGATGAACAGGAACATATATTTAAATATGGTAAGGGATCACAAAAAGTTCTTTTGTCGTTGCTGATGTTTTAATTTTTGAATTGCAGTTATTAACATCCATTTAATATTGTTACCCAATTATGGTCTTTAGACAGCACTGTTACAGGTAGGAAATCCTTGACAATCTTCTTCACTTTCTCATGCAGTACTCATCGATAATCTATCTTAGAGGAGGCTAGGCCTAACTAAAGAGCCTTCTTTTGGTTGAAATAGGTATAGAATTGTCCTCTATAATAAACTCCTGTTCTCCTCATAGAAAGGGAAGAGTGTGAAGACATTTAAAAACATATCAGGGGCTGAAGTGTAGTGGGTAACATTTTTTTCCATGCACACATCCTACCTGTGTTTGATCTCTGTCATCCTATAAGGTCCCCCAACCCCATCAGGAGTGAGCTCTGAGCACAGATCTAGGAGGAATTCCAGAACACTACTGAATTTGACCCCCAAATAAAATAAAATTGTATCCCATTTTCAAGCATAAAAGAAAAGAGCTTATTTTTTGTTGTTTCTGCTTAATCTTTGTCTTCAAATCAAAACAATCCTTATGCCAACAGTAATTTTTGAAGTAGCATATATGCTATGCCTTAATATCTAAACTTGTCTAGTGCTAAAGTCCTAGACTAACAAATATTGTGCCATCTTTTATTTTGTGCAAAGCATCCTTGATGTTCCCAGATTGTGGGTGATGCATTCAATGAATCAAGGGGAGGGGCAGCTGCCTCAATGTTCCTTTTACATCAGAGATCATGTCTAGATTAAAGGCAATCAAGTCTTGGACTTGAACCCACTTTTGGAACATCCAAGAAAACATCAGAAAAGGGGAAGTTTCTACTTTTCCCTTTCAGCCTCTCCTCCTTTTACTACTCAAGGGTTTCAGAAACCTAAGAGAATAATTACAGAGCTGTTATAACATTTGGCTTTCCCTTTATTACTTAAATAATGTATCTGTCTTAAAAAAAGATTTTACTTCATAACACTTTGACCTAGTTTATCTTTCTTTGATCTTTTCTTGTCTTTATTCTTATCTGAGACTGAGGATCTAAAAGTATCCGTAGCAAAAGCAATAGTAGAGGGTTTAACAAATGAGATTTAGTGTCATATTTTAATTTTCAAGACATGTTGGTTTATTAAAGCCACAGGCTATAGGGGCTTTTCATATTCTTTATTTTCTTTTTCTAAAATCAGCATGGCCAGAGCTGTGAATACTGTACTCTATGCTTGTAATATGGTTTTTCCCTGGGTCTTTCTTCTGTGTTGGCTAGGTAATGGACTTCCCGTGCCAATTTCCATTTTAAAAAAGAGAAGAAGAAATAGAAGCAGCAAGGCTTCAACTTTCAGAACAGCTACTGATGGTAAGGGCAGCAGGAAGCTTGAGTGGAGGTCAGTGAGGGAGGGTAACAGGTGAATTGATGTTGACCTTGAGTTGACTTACTCGCTCATTAGTGGGACTGATAAACAACAAACTAATTACATTCTATGGAAAAAGGAAGATGAGATGAAACAAGAAATTAAGAAAATGAATTTAAAAAGCACACTGTCAGACCATTTAGAGTGGAACATGAGCAGACCTCACAAAGGAGGTAGACAATACGTTGTAATGTGAACAGACTGTGTGTGGTTAATAGAATGTTAACATTTGTGTGTGATGATAGTGGCGGTCAGAAAACTATCAAGGAGAACTTGAATTTTATATGGGAAGAAAACACAAAATCTCTTGCAAAATAAAATTCAGAGACTCCTTTTATGATTTACCATTGTCCCTTTCTATTTTATGTTCTGTTTCAATAATATAACAATAATTGTGCCCTAATTGTGGGCATCTGTTATATCTTTGATTTTAGCCAGGTTGCTTATATTAAAATATCATGCTGATATTAGGACATATCTTGTGTGTGATTTCTTCTGTTCTCTAATCAGATTGTTCCGCTCACAATTCATAATCTCTATTACTACTAATCCCTAGTATTTATTAGGTAGCTACTTTGTCCATGGCACTCTACTAAGTGTCTTCAAGGGATTATTACTTTTAGTACTCACAACAGCTTCATGAAAAAAAGATTCTGTGCAAGTTATAGGTGAAAAGACTAAATCTTAAGGATGTTAAAGCTTATTGCTTAAAGTCACACACCCAGGGTGTATTTTAAGTGAGACTTGGGCTCATGGCTACTGAGCTCCAAAAGCAATTGTATTTTACTGCTATGTGATACTATTGATGAAATTTTAGAAACTTATATTCTGGATGGACCATGCAGTAGATACTGTTATCAGTAGCACATGCATTATATTTAAGGTGAAATATTTATATATTACTCTGCATATGTGTATTCTATAACTAACCTCAACTCTTCCTTGTATAGTTTATTACAATCACCAGATGGTTTTTCATTCTCCTTTTATTTTATTCCATTTGTTGTACTTTCTCATGTAAGTCTAACATTAAATCATGAATTCTATATAAAAATGTTTTTTGTGGGGTCACTCCTGGCAGCACTCAGGGGTTATTCCTGGCTCTATGCTCAGAAATTGCTCCTGGCAGGTTTGGGGGACCATATGGGATGCCAGGATTTGAACCACCATCCTTCTGCATGCAAGGCACAAATGCCTTACCTCCATGTTATCTCTCCAGCCCCTATGTAAAAATTAAATAAAAAGGTTTTTTAAAGCCTAGTAATGTGAAATAAACTTTTTTGATGGTCCTGTAAAGAAAGAAAAGAAAAGATACTATTAAACTAACTGGGGCTTCCCTATAAGTCTACATTATTAAATATGCCTTACAAGGTATGTGGTTTGCTTTATTCATGGGTCTGTTTGTTAGATCAGTAATAAAGAACTATCATATGGGCACTGAAGTATGAAGTATCTGATGATTAATATATTTTTCATAGGTATTAGCTGATCAGCAAAGATAAGTGCTTTTGTGTGTGGTCTGATAGTTGAGGAGAGAATGACTTGAATCTAATCATGTTTTGAGGGTGCCTGAAATTGAGAAGCAGATCCATCTGCTCTGACCCTGAAAAATGATCCAAAAGTAAATTGCATAAAGAAATCAGACTCCAATAATTATAGATAGGGAGTATTCTAAGAATCATGTCTGTGGTGACTTACTGCAGATAAAAGACACCCAACAGAAAGAATGAGATGAGTTGACAAAAATGACACCATGATTTAGCAGAAGTAATGGGGCATTTTGAAAATTAATACTAAATCTTCAGACAAAGTAAAGGAATATAATCTTTAGACAAAGTAATATGGACTGTGAAGGAATAACAAGAAGGAAAACAATAATCTTGGGTAAAACTTTTGTTAGAGACTACTGAATTTTCCTCCAACATGTTCTTTTCTTATATTTTGCTTTTCCCCTCTTTCTATATTCCTTTCCAACTGTAACCAGCTTTCTTAATTTTCCCCCAATTCCTCTTTTAAACCATGCATTATAACTAAAATTTTTAAATAAAAAATTTTGTTAGGATATGGCATGGGTATGCCCTGTTTTTCTCTTATAATTATTTCCACAATGACTGGGTATTCTTGGATGGCAAGAGTTGTGTATTATTGTAATGTCTATTACTTGTGGTAGTATTAAGGTTGAATTATGAAAATAACTCTGAGGGTTATAAATGCATACCTCTTCATTGCATGTTATCAAACCATACCTGCTTCTTAATTGCTCTATTTCACCACTATCTTACATCGTAAGTTTTCCCATCTTATATACAGTGGTTTTCCCAGCAAAAACTACATGAATGACAGTAAATTGTGCTAAGTGGCAAACTAGTCTATTTTTGGACCTAAAATAATTGAATCCATGTTTGCATCATGAAGTATGATCAAATTTTTCATCTTGCTTATTTTTAATGTTGTTTTGCTAATAATTTACATTTATTATACCTTATATTAAATACTTCATGAAGCCATTCTTGAGATGAATTCTGTTTGCCTTTCTTCGTTACAGTGTCTGATTTCACTATTCCTCTTACATCTCCTGCATACATTCTCTGCATTAGCAGAGCTTTTTTCATATGCACAGGGCATGCATTTTTAAATTAAGTTTTTCATTGTGGCAGAGTGGACTGCTCTCAAGTAATTAACCCAGAGGCCCCCACACTGGAAAAAAAGAGCCAGATATCTAATAACTAAAATATACAAAAAAGGGTAAAATCTTATTTGGCTTGTAGTTTTTATTTTAAAGATAATTGTTTATCTGCTTAATTGGTTCTGCATGAAATCTTTTTGTTACTTCTCCTTGGCATGTTGTCTCTCCATGCTTTTTTTTTTTGTTTTTGTTGGAAGAAAAGGGAGAACAATTAAATATGAAAGGTGAAAAATTATAACCACAAGGGACAGCTGGAGTTTATCTGATGTGACAATTTTCTTTTTCTGCTACAGATTTGTTGCACCTCTGTAGGGAATTAAGCAAATTAGTGGCTGTGACAGGAATATTCTATTTTGTGAGAATTTTATACTTGGAATATAACTATTTCATTCATTGTAGGGCTGAATGATATATATGATTTCACTTCTCACTTATGTACAGAATCCTTCATAATACATTTTCTCGATGCCCATTTGGTTCTCTGACAATGTGCTGTTTACAGTGTTACTTCTTAGGGTCTTTGAATTTAATTAATTTAATTTTTCCACTTCACTATTCATTAACTTGATATCCAAATATTTTGAACATTCTTCATATGAAAAATGACCTCACTGGGTCTCGAAATTAACTTTCATTATTGTAATCCTGTTCTCTTCATTTTTAATTTATTTCTAATTTCTTATTTTATATCCAGTCCTTTTCTTGTCCATTGTAGTCAGTATATATGACAATGTCCATTTACAAATGGGCTCTTATGAGGTCTCAGGCTTGTCATTTGGAGATTCACTTCTTTATGCTCTGGTATATGTAACTGATTGTGGTCTTTGATCATTTGCTATTAGTGTCCCATACTCACTAATTGTGTGAAAAAAAAAAAGACCTCAACAGAGGCCTAGAGAAGAGAGAATAATAGAGTCCAAAGTTCTCATTAAAGCAAAGTGGTTGAGTCACAGGGGTACTGTTTTCATTCTCATAGTGGATTTTTTTCTGTTTTTTAGATTATGAAGAAGATTTTGAACTTGAAGAGAAACAAGATGTGAAAACTAATAGAGAAAGACGAACCAGTGATCAAAGAAATGGAATGTCAAAGTCACCCTCAGATGATGAAAAAGATCATTTAGATACTGAAAAGGAGAGTGAAACCTCATCACAGAAAGCATCAGATGTAAATGACAACAGGAAACATGAAGATGATGAATGCTCTGACAGTGAACTGGATGAGAATAAACAAGGCAAGTGGTTTTGCTTATCATAGGACACATGCTGCTTAATGAGTTTGCTTCCTACTTTGCCTCCCTTATCTTTAATGAGATAATTCTCTTGTAAAGGTATATTTAGAAGCATGGTTCCTTACCCAACCACGTTGATTGATGAATTGTCCATAGATAACTGAATTATAGACTCACTGCCTGTTCCTTTTTTTTAATTGCTGGGCTATTTCTGTAGAGTGTCAAACAAAGCTGATAGAGATATACTTTTGTTTACTTAGACAGTTACAACATTTTTTCCAATCCACAGCTCTTCCCTATTACATATATGCAAACTATTTTGAGGCTTTAGAACGATGAAACATATCTCCCATTGAAAGGAAAGGTTGAAGACTCCTGTGTTAAAACTTTTTTTGATTCCCCTTAAATACAAGGTGCTGCTTTTGAGTGTTATGTTTTATGGAAAGATTATCTCTCTTCACTATTTTAGATTTAAAATAGCTTCATGTTCATAAAAAAATCATTTTTTGAGGTGCGTTGGAAGAGGTGCATACCTGGTGATGCTCAGGGATTAGTTCTGGTTTTGCAATCAGGAATCATTGCCGTAAGTTTCACAGGGGCATATGGGATGCTTGGGATTGAACCCTGGACAGTAGTATGCAAAGCAAGCATCATATTCACCATATTCACTGTACATAATATTCACTCCAGCCTCACAAATCAGATCTCTATCTATAGAAAACCTCTCTTATCTGAAACGTATCTTGAATTTTTAAGATTTTGAAAATTTAGATCATTTTATAGGAGCCTTCCCAGCAGTGCTTGGGCCAAGTGGGATTGGGGAAAAGCAAGGTCACTTTGATCTTATTTGGACTCATGTGTACAAGGGTTGAAACTTTGGAAACTCACATACAAGGCATGTTCTTCCCCATTTCTGCCATCTCCAAACCATTTTTAAGCCTATCCCCCACAAAGAAAAGATCTCTAAGGGAAGAAGATAAATTTCTTTGTCCTATAAAAGTGATTAGACTAGATCTAAAGACCTTACTGGAATACAGTACTAATAATATGTTAAAATATTATAATTAGAATATTAAGTAGTTATAATATACATGTGCATGTTTTTGTATTTCTTTATTTACTTTGGTTTTGGGCCACACCTGGTGACACTCAGGGGTTACTCCCGGCTATGTGCTCAGAAATCACTCCTGGTTTGGGGGACAATATGGGATGCCGGGGGATCTAATCATGATCTATCTTAGGTCAGCCATGTGCTGCGTCCCACCGCTGCGCCACTGTTCTGGCTCCTCTTTGTATTTATTTTTAACTAGAAAATGAGATCACATTATGATGGAATTTTGAATTGCTGTTTACCTTTTATACTGTTGAATTCATACTGTATTAGGTTATGGTAAGTTTGAAATAGTATCATTTAATGACAGGGACAAATGTTTAACTTCTCAAGAAAGATTTCAAGCAAAGAAAATGTTACCACAGATATGATAAGGCAATACAATTAAAAGATAGAAAAGATTCTTCAGCACTGTGCAAGAGATTCATGGTATTAAATGTTGTCAAATTTGAAAGTAAGATTGTTTCTCTTTTATTATAATTAAAATAAATACTAAGTTTACAGGATCAGGTACT
>PVKC010007268.1:0-29871 GCA_004027635.1 Crocidura indochinensis
ATTCTACAATATTCTTGCTATGCTCAAACTCTGGGTCTTTTTCTGTCACCTTTAACTGCCTGAATCTGCAGTACTAGTCTGAGATTAGTTGCTCTGGACCTCTTCTCCATGGGACTCCGAAAGAGAAACTTTTGGTCCCTCAGTTCATGGACCCAGCAGGTGGACTCTCATCTTGGTCCAAGTCTACAGCTGCTGAGACCTAGGAGAGCCCTGGGAGAATTTTTCTAATCTGAGTGTCTCGACAAGGCCCTTCTTCTCTGTTCTAATATGGCTCACTCTTGAGTCTTTCTGTGACCTACAACTATGTTATAAGAGATCTCTGAGTATTCCCTGGAGAATCCCAAAAGTCTGCCTGAGACACATCAGCAGCCCAGCTTTCATCATCACTCTCAGGATGCACTCAGTGTCTGTGGTGTCTATGTTCACAATCATGGGGATCACAGTCTGAATCCTTGGTCTAAACACTGTGGGAATTTTATCATTCCTCATGAGGTCCTTCCAAAAGTCTTTGATACCTTGGGACTGTACTTATAGGTCACAGTAATCCCACCTGACTCAGGTCTTCCCTAATCTGCTCCACATTGTATTGAGCAATCTCAAACCAAAAGCTCCCTTTCTCCATCCCGAAAACTCTTAGAAGATTTCCAGGGTTGCAGCTCCAAGTTGCACTTGCAGAGCTCTCCAGATGTAACCAGGTGAGGTCAAGTGTCTTTTTGGCTACCAAAAGCCTTAATCAACTACTCCCAGTGACTTCATGCTGGAACCAAGAATGTGGTACTTCTCAAATTGTAGTGCTTGGGGATTACCTAAAATAGTTTGGTGACATCAAGAACCTTGAAGACCACATACAGTAGTTCTCAGGGGGCTCCAAAGCTGCACTCAGCTATGTTCAAAGTCAAGTCAAAGTCAGGTGCATGTAAGGCAAGTGGCTTAACCCTTAACTCCTTAACTCCTGACCAATACTTTTGTTCCTAATATGTACGTTCATACATCTCCTTCACTGTAGTTTTACTAGTGTCTTTATGAGTGTGTGGCATTTAAGAGGAATGCCTTTCCAGGGTAAAAATAGATGAATATGGTAAGATAGGGAAGCGCGTGTCTCTCACTCCAAATTACTGGTCCCTGAGTTCTACTTCCTTAAAAATGGCATGGAACGGACAACAGATAAACATGAACGTATGTATGGAATTCCAAAATCATGCTTTGATCTTAATATTCAGCAAGTAACATTTAAATTAGAAGTCAAAATATATAGATTAACACTTCATCATCATTTATGGTACCCCTGAGATTGTGCCTGACCTGAATTCATGTTACAGAAGTTATTGTTATATAGTCAAATTAACAAGTGCGCTGCTATCAAGTAAGCTGCTAGAAAGCGCTAAATATATATATCCTACATATACTGTAAAAGACTCATTTAAGGGCCCGGAGAGATAGCACAGCGGCGTTTGCCTTGCAAGCAGCCAATCCAGGACCAAAGGTGGTTGGTTCGAATCCCGGTGCCCCATATGGTCCCCCGTGTCTGCCAGGAGCTATTTCTGAGCAGACAGCCAGGAGTAACCCCTGAATACCTCCGGGTGTGGCCCAAAAAACAACAACAATAACAAAAAAAAGACTCACTTAAAATGTCTTCATAAGAACAGAAAGAGAATATAGTGGATAAGGTGCTTGCCTTGCACACAACCAACCTGGGTTCTGTCCCCAGCACTGCAAATAATCTTTTTTTAGAGTTATTGCACTTATTTTTTAAATTTAATTACTTTATTTAAGCACCATGTTTACAAAATCTTTCATGATTAAGTTTCAGACATAGAATGTACATCACCCTTCATGAGTGCACATTTTCTACTACCAATGTCTCTAGTTTCCCTTCCACTCAACCTCCCCCACCTAACTCTGGGACAGGCATTTTATTCTCTTTCTCTTTTATTTTTTGACACTGTGGTTTGTACTGTTGCTAATGATGGGGTACCATGCATATCCCATGTTTCCTTTCATCATCCAGTTCTTGTCTGGAATTATCAGTTCCAGTTATCATTGTCACAGTATTCAATACCCAATCTGCATTCACCACTCTTTGTAGCAAGCTTCCTACTATGAACTGGTCCTCCTGATCATCATGTAGATAATTTCTGAGCATCATGACGAGTGATCCTTGAGGAACAAGCTGAGAATAAGTCCTGAGCATAGTCAGATGTGACTAAAATATATACCAACTCAGAAATTCTCAATAAATCCTGATGTGAAAACTTGTTTATATGTCTCATGTTAAAACTGTGTGATCAGTGGTACTATATATGCTTCTATAGTGTAAATGTAAAAATGTGACAGTAATTAAAGATAATTATGAAAGTTGCTGATTTTATATTCAAACATACCAGGTACTTTAAGATAGCAAATGAATATGAAAAAAGACTGAAAATGAAATAGAATATATAGAGATAAAGTTCACTAGCTAACTTTAGGAAGAATGTTTATTGTCATTATGAGCCAACACATGTGAAAAAAAATATCAGGCAGAATAATAATTAATTATAATTAAATCATAATTCTAGTATTTGTCGACTGGCTAGTATCTAGCATTCATTACGTTTAGCAAACTACTTTTAAGCATTTTATTTAATTTTTGTTATTTAATTCCATTTAGGTTATGAGCTTTTTAAAAAGAATTCAATTGGGATTTTCACATCTTATGGAAATGAATTAAAAAACAGCCAGATTTCCTACTTTTCTATCTCATAAACAGAAGAAAATGACCAAGTCATGCATAATATCCATGAGAAATCAACCTTAATCAAAATCTAATAGCAACATAGAGGGAATGGAGAAACAGAAAAGAATCCCAAGGAAATGTACAATTCAAAAAAATGTCTGGCTTCACTCCTGGTAGCAAGAGAATAGCAATACAATGGCAATGGCAACAGTAATAGCAGCAAAGCCATGTTATTTTATATTGTTGAGATGATATTTCAGGTGTGTGGCTGTGAAAGTTTGAATCCTCAGCACCCAGATGGCCTAAACCTCCCATTTTCCTATTAAGAAAGTCTGAGTCCTTAGTTGAAGAACATTAAAAATGGTGGTTAGGCACAAGAACTGCATACAGATGATCTTAGTTTGATGCCTGGTAACACATAATTTTGGGTGTAGTCCTGGAGGCCCCCCACACTATAGGGCTTGAGCAGCAATGACTCCTTTGGCTTTAGACTGAACTGCCTCTTGTAACTGAACTGTCAGCCAGTTGGCAGACCCCAAAGAAATTTTAAAAAATAATAAAGATAGAAATATCTTTATATGACTTCTAGTTTTTAACAATAACAATTCCATCTTATTATCCCTCACTTAACATATAGTTAGCCACATTCCTTCTCATGAATTTTTAAGCTTTCACTGATAATATCCTCCCATGGTGAATCAATTTACCAATACTAAGTGATCTCATTTACAATATTCTCTTGCACCTTTGTTCCCAGAATCTGGAGCTTACTATATCAACGATCTAGCCCTATGCAAGAACATCAAGTAAACCAGAGCAAGTTCTTCATAAGTGAATGTGAAATGAGTTTAACAAGTAACACCCAATCTTCTGCTCCACAACCTTCATGCCCTTTAAACACCCAGTACGCCTGACCTCAGGTTACTTTGAGATGTAGGTTCTGCTGTTTTTGCAGGTTCAGCCCCCTGTGGGAAGCTACTCATCATCATTAATCAATTCACCATGTACTAAGCCATATACCGAGCTTTACTAGTAACAAAAGGGTTAATACCTGTGCTAAATTCTTATTCAGTGGATAAATTCAGCAACAAAAACAAATTACATGCAACAATATGAATGAATCTCAAAATAATTATAAAGTGAGAGATTTCAGACAGAAATAAAGTAAGTATACTCCATTATTCCATCTATATATACATCTAGAGAAAACATTAAATTGTAGTGACAGAAGGCAGGTCAGCAGTTGTCAAGGGATATGTGGAGATGGGGCATGGAGAAAGGGAAGAACAATAAAGAAAGTGATAAACCAGGTCACCACTGTGATGGGAATGGTTTAGTGGGAGTATACATGTGTCAAGACTTATATTGGAAACTTTAAATGTTAGGCTTACTGCATGTCATACCATAATAAAGCTGTTTTTAAAATGTGAACAAATGACTACAAAGACTTCAGGGTTAGACAACTTAGTATGCCCTAAGCCTGCAGTTGGTCTTATGGCAGGATGCTTCATGGGTAGGTCAACCTTTTAGGCCAAAGGTTTTTTCTTTCTATTTTCCCATTGTTTGCTGTGTCTATAAAACAAACAAACAAAAAACTGCCACACACACCCACCTTTTTTTTTTTTTTGATTTCTTAGTTTTTAAATAGGATCTCCCATCTTTTTCATAGAATCTTGGGACACAGATTACTTTGTTTTCCACATATTTCTTTTTTTAAAATTTTATTGAGACCAATGTGAATTACAAGTCTTTCACAGTTATATTTAAGGTATATAGTGAGAGTGAATTAGGGCAATTCCCGTCATCAGTGATAACCTCCCTCTGCCACTGTTTCCTGCATGCATCTCATACCTCCACCCTTAGCCTCCTGGACTACTAGTGTAACAGGTTCCTTTTGTGTATAGCCAGTTGTGATTTTGGTCTCTTGATTCTATTGTCATTAGCTTTGAATTGGTGTTTTACCACATATTTCTGCACTTTTCTATAATCTGTGAAGAAAGGCAAAAAGAAAGGTTGGGGGCCAGGGGCCAAGTGGTCTCAGGTACATCGATGGAGGAAAAAAATAAGAACAAAACTAAATAACCAAGCCAAAGTCAACAACAATAGAATCAAGAGACCTAAACTTTAACAATCTAAACTTAAAGGGGCATGTTATACTGGCAGGCCAGGGGGCAAAGAATGGTCATATAGGATGCACTCTGGGCTCATTGGTTGAAGGAGGTTAATATCGGTGGCCGGAATGGCCCTGACTCACTGTATAGCTGAAATTAAATTATAAAGGACTTTGTAGATCACAGTGGTTTCAATAAAATTAAATTTAAAAATGTGAGTAAATGTCCAAGGAAACATAAATTTAATTCTCACAATGATTGTTTTTGTTTGTTTATTTTGTTTTGTGGTGTTGGGGAGCAAGCTCAGGAGCCCACAGGTATAAGGCAAAGTGCTCTGCCACTTAACTCCTGCAACCTCCAGCTGGACCCTTGGTGGTTAAATCTAACATGCTTGTGACCCAGTACTACTCAAGTGACCTGCTCTGAAGGCCTCAATGCACAAGGATGATGTTGGCTCCTTGAATTCTAGACACAGCTTAACAATTATGTGAAAGTGTGAGGTTGGTCAGCCAACAACTTCACCAGAGCTTCTGTGGAGAGTTTACTGATAATGGAACAAAGACCCACACAGCCTGGCCATACAGATACACTGGATTTAGAAGTCTTTTGTGTGTGTGTGTGTGTGTGTGTGTGTGAGAGAGAGAGAGAGAGAGAGAGAGAGAGAGAGAGAGAGAGAGAGAGAGAGAGAGAGTGCACAAAGCCCTACCACTTAGATCCTATAGGTATAGTTTCTACTAGTAGGAACTCTATGGCCAGGGCACAAACCCAGGCCCATGGCTCACTAGTTCTTTGCCCTTGGGCAATTTGTTCTTCTAATGCAAAAAGAAGCTAATAATAGAACTTATTCTGGGTTTGCTGTGAGGGCTGAAGCATGAAAAGTGCTGAGAACAGTATCAGGCACAATGCAAGAACACAAAATTGTTCTTGTTACTGAGCTAGGCAGGGGGAGGAAGCAAAGATGTATTTCTGCACCTGACCCACAGCTCTGTCACAGTAAGTATGGAAAAATGTACTCTTATGCTTCACAAAAGTTGCTCTGTTAACAAAATTCCCAGATAACGCCCTAGTATCCTTTGAGGAGATGAATTATAGCCGTTCAATAAAAGAAAAAAAAATAGCTTTCTGTGATACCTTTTGTGAAAAACAAGTCTCCACAGAAGTGTCCCATTGCCACTTGTGCAAAGTTAAATTTGTCTCTCTTTCCATTTCTTTGTAATTTGCCTCCTTTCTGCTTCTTAATAGAATGAATTGAACAAGATCTTGATGGTCTTCAGATCCAGTGCTTTATTGTCAGAAAGAACTAGAGACTCATCTATGCCTAGCAGGTGTGGTTTGTGTGAAGTGAAAAAGAAGGGAAAATAGAGGCCAGTGTGACTGATCTCCCTGTGAGCCCTCCTTCTCCCTCCACCTGCATGGAATCCCCAAAACTAACATTTGCAGGATCCCAATGAGACTTGTAGAACAATGAGAAAAATACAGATGGTTGTTGCTTCATCTCACCCCCTCTTCCCTGTGCAGTTTCTAAACACTTGGTGTCACCAAAATTCTGTGGCTCATTCTATGCTGAGATGATAGGGAACTGTTGGCTCCTGGAGAACATTGGCTTGGGGGCTGGCTGCCAAAAAAAATCTCCCACTAGGTCTAGGATTGGAACTTTTAATCTCATAGGAAGGCAGAAGGTCTGGAAGCTGAGCTAGTCACCTGCAGCCAAAGATTTGATAAGTGGTCTTCTGTCATGAAGTTTCCATTACCCAATAGATTCTAAGTGGCACATTGGGGGAACATTTGGTGAAGATGAAAATAGTGAGTTTCTTCTCTCTAGCTATACTGGAGCTGTACCCCTGCATAATGCATGGAAAATCTAGTTCCTGTGCTGCTCTCTTGAGTCTGTAAACTGGTATAGCAAATTATTCAGTCTGGTAATGTCTCTGACTATAGATGAGTTATTTAAAAGCACCTGGACATGTTCTTGTATTGGGGGTGTGTGTGAGGAACTAACTTGTTTGAGTTCTTCCCCTGAGTGAATATGTCAAAAGGGAGAAAGACTGTTAAGTAGTGAAGAGAATTGCTTGGTGTGAAAAAATCTCAAACATTCGGCATTAGAAGGGAGAATTGAATACAGAGAAATAGATTTTCCCCATTTTGGTTGAATAAATAATTAAGCTAATCTGGGAATATATATCTGGAATGAAATTCTTTATACTCTAACCAAGAAGTTCTCCGAGGTATCTTTTCTAAGAAAATAACTAGAAACTAGGATAACGATAAGTTAATAGTCATATATCCCCAGAATATATCTCCCCAGAAACAACCTTAATGTCCAAAAGTAAAATTAAATATTTTTTAGCTATAGATTTACCTCATTCTGGGGAAATATTCATGATAAAATGTTAAAATTAGAAACAAAAATGCTGTTGTAAGCTCTCCTATATTAAAGTTGTTTAGAGCATAAAGTAGACATGATACCTTTAAAAATGGAGACTTTGAGATTCTTTAAGAAAAGAGAACTCTTTATAAACTAATCCAGAAAGATAACAAAAACCTTTCCACCACAAAGGTCATGTATGGTCACAATTCCTATTTTTTCCAAGACTCTGTTCCCTGTCACTTAAACATGGATGAACTGCTCTGAAGTTGAAAAAAAGAAGTGCTGTCATGTGTAGTAATGAATCTGGACCCACCTCAACAGTATTTGTTACTCATTCTTTTGCTCCAAATTCCACAAAAGAAAACCCCTTTTGCTCTCAGGGGACTTATAATGTGATCTATTTCTACAAGCAAATGTTGCTGTCTTTCCCAAATAGTTTTTCAGTCCAGCTGTGAGCAACATTTTGGGGAAGCACTTATAATAAGTTATAAGCAGTTTCATATATGTAAAGATTTACTATTGCCTCACTCAAGAAGGCCAAAATATTTAAATTGAAAATTAAAATAAGGGGCCCGGGAGATAGCATGGAGGTAAGGCATTTGCCTTTCATGCAAAAGGTCATTGGTTCGAATACTGGTGCCCCATATGGTCCCCTGTGCCTGCCAGGAGCAATTTCTGAGCATGGAGTGAGGAGTAACCCCTGAGCACTGCCGGGTGTGACCCCCCCAAAAAAAAACAAAAAAATTAAAATAAATTTTAAAATATGGGCTAAAAAGACAGTACAAAGGCTAGCATGTGTCTATATAGCTACAACTCTGGCTTGAATCCCAATTTACATATGCTATCCTGAGCACGACCAGTCGTGTTGAGCTCAGAATTAGGTGTAGACCTTGAGCAACTTTGGGAGAGATCCAAGAGGAAAGGAAAGGAAGGCAACGATAGAATATAGTAGCATCACTTGGATTCATGTCCATAGTCAAAAAATTCCCCTGATGGGGGATATAAGGGGCAGCATTCTTTCCCTCCTTTCCTTTAAGTTTATTTTCTTTAGTAGAGGGCAAAAAGGATTTCTCAAGTTTCAGGGCCTGTGAACACGAGAGCAGAATTCAAGCCAGCCTGTGCCACTCCCAAGCTCATGCTTTTTTCCCACCACGTCTGAGAGAGCTTTGGCTCCACTTCTAATGCCATTTGGAGTTTGACGAAAAACAAAATGTGGACCATGTTATCGCGGGTGCTTTCAGTACACATTTATTGCAAAACCACAGCACAGTAATTTTAATGTCAACATAACCGTATTTCTTAACTGAACAGGAGAACTGCTTTTATTTCAGAGGAATGGAAGCTTCTAAGGCAGCACTGGGAGTAATCACTAGAACCTCATTCTGAAGTAGGAGTTTTAAACGACTAAACATTTAATTACTGTGTTGGCAAAGGCACACACATTACTGTTTCTACAATGTATCAGTACTGAGACTTAAAAAGAATCTTTATTTTTCAAAATCTTTGCATTCAAAGTGTGTAAAATAAGGCAAAGTTTTAAAGAAAATGCCATGCCAAGCACAATTTCTTAGAAAGACCCAATAAGAAGAAAGATTGCATGTGAATATTATTTATCAATGCTTATAGTTGACAACAATTATAATTTTAAAAGAATGAACGTAGACAAGATAGAATATTTTCTTATAAAAGTATATAAAATTAAAATCTATAAAACTCTAAATAGTACAAAAGTGAATTTAAAACAATTATCTCATTACAATGTACTATAATCTTTTATGATAGGAATTATATTTAAAAACATTCAAGCTTCATTTCTTGTAAGGAAGTGAATTCATTATATACAGTCATGTTTTAACAGTTACATCGTTTCCTGACATCCCAAGGTCATGAGCCAAAGAGCAAATATATACCCCCTGACTCTTCCTGGCATGGAGTTCATGTGGGCAGACTCTACCCCTAATTCCCTGCACCTGTTTATATTTGTACTTTGTCTTGTGAAGTTCATTCAGACACATGGAGTGCCACAGGAGGAGGAAAGCCTGATGTCACCAAATCTGTCTACAACCTGGTGCTTGGTGCTATTCTTTTTTTGGTCACACTTGGCAACACTCAGGGGTTACTCCTGTCTCTATGCTCAAAAATCACTCCTGGCAGGCATGTGGGCCGTTTGGGATGCTGGGATTTGAATCACTGTCTGTCCTAGATCAGCTGTGTGCAAGGCAAACACCTACCATTGTGCTATCTCTCTGGCCCCTGACTGGTGCTATTCTATTTGTTAGACCACACCAGATGGTGCCCAGGGCAGGCATTTTGGGGATCCAGGAACTGGTTAGCATGCTGGAACTCCTGTGTGCAGGGGTGTAGGGCTGTGGAAACGTTTCACACTCCCTCCCCAGCCTCACCTAGGGTTCATCCCTGACAGGTTTAGTGACAAAATCTGGTCAGTTTCATGCAAGATAAATGCATGATGGCAATACTATTGTGCCTTTGCACTCCTACTTAGTGCATTTTATTTATTTATTTTGGGTTTTGAGCCACACCTGGTTGTGTCCATGACTTACTCCTGGCTCTGTGCTCCTGGAAGATTCAGGGAGCCATATGTGGTGCTGGGGATCCAGCCACATGCAAGGTAAGTGCTCTGCCCTTTCTACTGATACTCTGGGCCCTACTTGGTGCAATTTGTTTGGAGGGGGTTGGGCCATACCCAATGATACTCAGGGGTTACTTCTGGCTATGTGCTCAAAATTCGCTCTTGGCAGGCTTGGGGGACCATATGGGAGCGGGGGATCAAAATGAGGTCCATTCAGGGCCAGCCATGTGCAACAAATGCCCTACCACTGTGCTGTTGCTCCAGACCCTACTTGGTACTATTTTAAAATCAAGTTCTGGCACAGGCACAAGAAGAGCATCTGGTCTAACCTAGTCCTTGACCTCATTCCTGCCCATTCTTACCAATCTGCTGTGCCGTACTGCTGTGTGCTGGTTGCCAGAACTTGTGTGTTCCACTGCAACAATCTCAGCCAAAAACTAGCCTGGGAGGACCAGATTCCACCTAAGAAAGCACTCACTGAAAGACTTTATTCAGTGAGCCTTGCAAAGCAGGGAGGGTGGTGGAGATGACATGAACTAGGGTGAGGTCAAGGCTGAGAGAGGAGCAGGAGTTTTGGAGATCCAAGAACTGGTTAGCATGCTGGGACTCCTGTGTGCAGGGGTGTAGGGTTGTGGAAACTTTTCAGGCTCCCTCCCCAGCCTCATCCTGCTTTCCCTCAGTCACCATCTCACCTCTCCTCCTCCTGCTGCCTGGATTTTGGTGGTGGAGGATCCAGGAGTGCCAGTGATGTCAGATGGGGCGACATGGTACTAAGTACTCTGGGGCTTGAGAACAGAACAACAACCTACCAAGGCTTTGGAGAGCGATTTTGCCTGACAAGACTTTCAGGCTGGTTATTGGGAGTGTGACTCAGAGGACAAACACAAATGAAAAGTCTGAATGAGTCATACATGGGATGGCTTCGATCTAGTCCTTTTTCTATGAAAAGTAATGATTCTGGCAGATGTATGAAGCTGGCAGGGGGCTGCAGGTTAGCCTCAGTGACAGAGCATTTCTTTAGAGGCTGGAAGGAAGAGCGATGAAGAGAGGTATAGACTTGAATAAAAATTTCTCTGGGAAGGTAGGGGAGTTCTAGATACCCACTTCTTCCTCAGACAGGAATCCCCAATCTTCCAGACAGGCCATCTGTGAGAGCACAATGCCCAGATGGTGGTTTTCACCTTCTAGGATTACCATGTACTTGGGAGCATGGACAAAGTGTGTGAAATGAGGAAGGTTCCTGTCCTGTCTCACTTTTTTTTTTTTTTTTTGGTTTGTTTTGTTTTTGGGTCACACCCAGCAGCGCTCAGGGGTTACTCCTGGCTCTATGCTCAGAAATCACTCCTGACAGGCTTGGGAGATCATATGGGATGCCAGGATTTGAACCACTATCCTTCCGTATGCAAGGCTTACCTCCATGCTATCTCTCCGACCCCCTGTCTCACTTTCAACTTCATCACTTTTGTTTGGGGTTCCCCACCCTGATTTGTTCTGCTTGTTCCTATGGGGTCTCTGCTACTCATGTTTTAGCCCTGCACCCCTACACCTTCCATTCTTTGAAAGGGAGAAATTGTGTCAAGGGAATGGCTTGGAGCATATTAGAAGCTGCAACTCTTCTTCCTTCCAATGCTGAACAAGTCATTGGCCAGACTATGCAGGTAGGGCCAGGCTGGATGACTTAGGGAAAATAAGATAGTTTGGGATTATTTTACATAATCAGCTTCCTCTATAAGTCACTGCCTACAAACCTCCTTCTCCACTTCTCTCAGCATACACATTAACTAACAAGGGTCACAGGCCAGGCCTGGCTTTCATCTCACTAACTCCTCTACTGGAGGAATCTTGAGATTCCTTCTACCATCTTCTCTCACCTGTCTTTCCTCCATCTGCCTGAACAAGAGCAGATTTGAAATCTTTGGAAGTTTGTCAGCTTTCTGTACAGTCATTCCACTTTTGAAAACAAGTATCTTTAGTCTCTTCAAGAATTTCTTTCTGGAAGGAATTTGGGCTCTGAAGGCATCATGTAACTTAAACATTGGTTAGGATCAGGCACAGACTTCTTTTTATTTTTCTTGCTGTTTTTTTTTCTTCTAAAATTTTTAACTTTTTATCTCTCTCTTCTTACGCCCCCATGCATTCCTTAAATCCTGGTTTTCCTCAAATCTCCATACCAACCCCCACTCCCCGACACCCCACTGTCTCTATACTCAGCTAGGCACCCATTTCTTTTTTTTAAAATGTCATCATCATAGTCTTTAATATTTTACATAAAAGAACTGTATACACAGCTTATAGAACTCTTATGTAAACATCATAAGCTCACCACTTTGCCATCTGTCAGTTTATTTAAAAAATGAAAAACAAACAATTCTTTTTGACCACAGCAGCTATGTGGAAGTTGCTGCAGCTTCTATAAGGGCTATTAGGCACTGATTTTTAACAATCCCTCCAAAGCAGGGTTCAAAACTTATTTTCTAAGATCATAAAATCCCCTAACAGTAGTATAAATGAGCTACAAAACTTCCAATAGTCTTTTGGTGGCAAAGAAGATGTATGGGAATATTAATTTATCATTATAGCTGTTATGAATGAACATTTTAGAGGATTAGTTTTTCTGGAGCCAGACTGCTCCATTATTTGTTTCTGTGCCCAATCAACCCATTGCTTAGCCTGTAAAAGGAGCCCAAAATTTACTGGTTGAACGATCTGATGTAGCCTTTAAAAAAAGCATCACCTACCTTTTCCAGCATTTAACATTGCCTATTATGGAATCCTGCCCCGAATTTATTTTAGGACACTCAGTTAGATTAAAATTTGCGTTATAAAGTACTCAAGGGTAAAAAAAAAGGATCAGATTCTGCAATTTCAAAAGAAAAAAATCAAAGTTAAAAAAAACCCCACAATTAATATTAGAAATCAGAGAGAGAATACAGTTGTTAAAGCACTTGCCTCGCACAAAGCTGACCCTGTTTGATCTATGGCACTACATGGTCCACAGATCATTGCTGAGTACAATGTTGGATGCCCTTAAGCATTACTGGATGTGCCCTGGAGACACCGGATGACTACTGGGGGGCAGCCAGATAATCCCCAGCACAGCGAGGCCTAAATAGCACCACATTCTCTGACCCTTGCTTTGAACCACTAATTGTTTGACAGAAAATTTCCTGGAGGGGCCCTGGGCCTTCTGAGCACCACTTGGGAGACACCTTTCCCTGCCTCTCCCCCACAATGATAAAATAAATTTAATGAAATAGATTTTTTAAAAAATTTTTTTGTTTGTTTCTTTTGGGTCACACCTGGCAGCGCTCAGGGGTTACTCCTGGCTCTATGCTCAGAAATTGCTCCTGGCAGGCCATACAGGATGCCAGGGATTAAATCCAGGTTCTATGTGCAAGGCAAGTACTTTACCCCCCTACCTCTTTGACTCCCTATTTGCTCTTTCAGCTGTGTTCTTTTTGTTTGTTTGTCTTTTTGTTTTTGGGTCATACCTGGCAGCTCTCAGGGGTTACTCCTGGTTCTATGCTCAAAAATCGCTCCTGGCAGACTCAGGGGACCATATGGGATGCTGGGATTCGAACCACTGTCCTTCTGCATGCAAGGCAAACACCTTACTTCCATGCTATCTCTCCGACCCCAAAATAGATTAATTTACTGGTATAAGAATACAGATGTCGGGGCCAGAGAGATAGTATGGATGTAAAGCATTTGCCTTGCATGCAGGTCAGTGGTTCAAATCCCAGCATCCCATATGGTCCCCTGAGCCTGCCAGGAGCGATTCCTGAGCATAGAGCCAGGAGTAATGCCTGAGAGCTGCTGGGTGTGACCCCAAAACAAAAAACAAACAAACAACCAAAAAGAACACAGCTGAAAGAGCAAATAGGGAGTCAAAGAGGTGTGTGTGTGTGTGTGTGTGTGTGTGTGTGTGTGTGTGTGTGTGTGTGTGTGTGTGAGGGTGGGGGTGTAAAGTACTTACCTTGCACATAGAACCTGGATTTAATCCCTGGCATCCTGTATGGCCCACTGAGCACCACACCAGGAGTGATTTCTGAGAGTAGTATCAAGAGTAAATAACCTCTGATCATTGAAAGGTATGGTCCAAACCCATCTCTCTCTAAAAAAAAAAAAGTGAATAGGTAAGTTAATTAGTTCTAGTTCATTGAACTAATCTTTCCTCCAATTAGATGGAAAGACAATAGAGTATGGAGAATGGAGGACATTGGGGCTCAGATTCTCAGTGAAACAAAACAAATACAGAGGAGTTTTCAGTTTTGAGACAGAAGTGGATGAAAAGTCAGGGTAAGCCGGAGTGGTGGCCTAAGCGATAAGGCATCTGCCTTGCACACACTAGGCAAGGAGGGACCATGGTTCAATCCCCCGGCTTCCCATATGGTCCCCCAAGCCAGGAATGATTTCTGAGTGCATAGCCAGGAGTAACTCCTGAGAGTCATTGAGTGTGGCCCAAAAACAAAGAAACAAAAAAGAAAGCCACTGAGAGGCCAGAGAGATAATACAGCAGGTAGGATGCTTGCCTCCACTGTGTTCTAGCAGAACTGTTCTGCTAATCATGGAGTCTTCCAGGCCTCTCTACCTCTCTCCCAGACCTAATCAGAAATGGACAGTCACATGAGTTGGTCAAGAGGGTGATTCTGTTTGTGAGTGGAATTCCAGGGGACAAAGGGAGCATTTTCCTAATACTTTGTCATAAGATACACTGACACCTCTAAAAAAAAAACCCTATAATTGGTGAATAAAGTTAATTTAGAATGGGAAACATTTGTGGCAATAAAAGTCCTTCAGAACTCTCCCTAGCATTCATTGAATTTCTACAAAAGCTAGTCCAAACTTCATATCAAGTGACATATCAATTATGGCTTACCTTTATTCCTTGGTGGTGAGCCAATGAGGGGATTCCATAGTTTCCCCTGAAGTAGCTCTTCTCTACCCAGTTTGTTGATATCCCAGCACTAGATATTTTTCCTTTTGGAGCTTAGTTTGTGTTACAATTCAAATTCCCTTTAGAAAAGATTTTCACAAGGCCTCAGAAGTATCACAGTGTGTAAGCATTTGAGAAACTTAAGTCTTCACCAAGAGAAGCAGTAACCTATTCCTTAACCCAGCAGAGACCAGAGGTTAGGGATAATACCTTAGACCACATGAATTCTTTGCTTTTAGACAGATTCTAGGCTGGAAGTATCAATGAAACAGAGTAATCTTTCCTGAAAAAATCACTTAAGGTTAATGATAGCTTGAGAAAATGTTTGTGAAGCCGTTATGTATAATTATTTGGGAAATTGTCACTGCTAATTTTGTTGGTTCAGAGAGGTTTTTTTTTTTTTTTTTTGGCTTTTTGCGTCACACCTGGCTGTACTCAAGGATTACTCCTGGTTCCATGCTCAGAAATTGCTCCTGGCAGGCTCGGGGGACCATATGGGATGCCGGGATTCGAACCACAATCCTTCTGCATGTAAGGCAAACGCCTTACCTCATGCTGTCTCTCCATTGTTTTTTAATGTCTGAAAGTTCCCTGGAGAGTGAACACATTTTGTTTTTTTGATTTTCTCTCATAGGCACATATTGAACATACAGAACTACTCTATCTGTAGAATGAATGAAAGGATGAATGAAATAGAAGAATAAAGCAGACAGTGGGAATAGAAGAGTTGCTTTCTTTTATTGTCTGAGACTTGTCTGAGGCCTTGTAGAAGACTCTCCTCTGGGAGAAAGGTATTATACATACCCTGCTTCTACATTTATTATTATTATTATTATTATTTTGGCAATAGGAGGTTTGACCACAAGCAGTGCTCATGGACCACTACTGGTCAAGTTCAGAGGACCTTATGTGGTGCCAGAGACCAAACTGGGGTTGGCCATATGCAAAGTGAGCGCTTAAACCTTATACTATCTTTTTGACTTGCTTTCTGTTATGTGTGACCAATAGCCTGGATCTGAGAATGGAAGCTTTTCTTCAGCTAAAGGGCATACCTATTCCAGTCCCAGGGAGCTCAACTGCTGTACAGAAACCAGAACCCAGGCCTCCTGATTCCAAAGGAACTTTGCTTTAGCTTATATCTCTATCAGCATTGGCACAGCTTCAGAATTTCAGTGAATTTTTGTTTAATACCTATTTGCATCTCAGTTCTTGACATGGCCTGAGAAGCACTGAGCAAGCCATGAGAACTGGGTCTCTGCTCTCCCTCTGTGGAGATCTGATCTTACAAACTGATTCCTACAGATGGAAACTCACCCTTGATTCGCAATGGATCAAAGCAAAGAATGGGGTCCTGCTGCAATCCTTCTTGGCGAGCAAATACAGTGCTCTTACCTGACTTCCAGGATGATCTCCTGAATTGGATGAAATATCTTCTCAGATTGCATTTGACAAACTAAATAGGCCCTGCATTAGATAAACTCCTTCAGGGAAATAAACAACACTTACAGCTTTTTTCCTACCAGAGACACAGAAAAAGCCATGTCTTCTGGTTCAAATGTGGAGGTTGAATGAGAAGATTGTGAAAAGGGGAAGTGGTCAAAGGAAATTATGTTTACCAACTTTTTTTTTTTCCTGTTTTTTTGGGTCACACCCGGGAGCACTCAGGGATACTCCTGGCTCTATGCTCAGAACTCCTGGCAGGCACAGGGGATCATATGGGATGCCGGGATTCGAACCACCATTCTTCTGCATGAAAGGTAAATGCCTTACCTTCATGCTATCTCTCCGGCCCCATGTTTCCCAAATTTTGATCAATTTTACTGGAGAGACAAGGAAGGTGACAAGAATGTCAGAGATTTTGGTTACTGTTTAAAACATTAGAACTGGGAAGAGAGTAGAAATGAAGTTAGTTGCTTTGCATGTGACTAACCTTCTATTCAGTCCTCAGCATTGCAAATGGTTCCCTGAGTTGAGAATCAGGAGTAAGGCCCCTGGGCATTGCTAGATGTGGCTGCAAGACCAAACCAAACATAAAATGGAAATGAACAAATGTATTCTTTTGAGTTCTGCTTTCTTCAGGAATGAGCACACCTCACTGAGATGAGAGCCGCTGAAGCCCTGTCAGGAACACATTTGGACTGTGGGGATAGATTATCCATGTTTTTCTCACAATACAGACCTTGGTTGATGGGCACAAAAACAAGAACTAGATTTCCAAGAAGAGAATCCTGCATATGGGAATTCACCTTTAAGTTTCAGAATATGATAGAGCTTGCTGGTGCATGACCAGTCTGCAAGGACTTATTAACCAGCATTAAATAGCATTTGCTATTGATTCAACTGAGAGAAATAAGGTCTTAGAAATCCCTCCTTTGCCCTCAAGTTTATGCCAAAATGGTCTAAAAGAATTTTTTCCTTAGCTAACTTAACAACTCCAAACATTTACACATGTATACATATAGTGAAATTCTGAATTGATTCATAATCTTTGGCTCCAGAGGATTAATCAGTTCATTTGAAAGAATCAAAGAATGAACTGTACAATTTTGTACTGTGATTTTTGTTTGGGGAGAGATCTTGGAGAAGACCTCGGAATACTCAGAGTTTACTCTTGGCAGTAATTGGGGGGACCATACACAGTGCTGGGATGATAGAACTGAGGCCTGTTGTGTGGAAGGCATGGCCTGGATATTTTGTAGTGAGCATATATTCACGTGTCTCTTAAAAATGAAAAGAATGCACCTAACTTATTTCTCATTAACACACCATGAGGAACATACTGGTGTAGAAGTTAGGGAACTTGCTAAAAGCTGCTGTCCTTTTTTTTTTTTTTTTTTTTTTACCAAAAGGGTCTCTATTTACTTATTTGTAAATGAGGTAGCTAAATGATGTCAGTTTCCCAAATTGTGAAACAGTGCACCCCCCACCTTCACCCTATTGCTCAAGGGGTGGTAATAGCCTTGGGTGCACACTGGAAGTCACTTTCTATTTGTTCAATTAAAAAAAAGGAGGATTTCTGGGCTTGAACAATAGTCTAGTGATTGGCATTTGACTTGCACTCATTTGACCTTCATTCTCCACATCCCTATATGGTCCCCTGAACCTGCCAGGAATAAACTCAGCACCAGTAGGTCTGCCACCCCCCAAAAAATCAAAGTATAGAGCCAGGTAAGGGCCCTGAAATCCCAAGATGACAACAAAAAACAACAAAAGAGTAGGTTTCCAGGTGGTACCAAGGGTAGTTTTTTTCTGAAAAGGAAACAGGGAAAAACATTGAGAAATCTTTGGTTGTTAAATCATCATTGATTCTATGATCCTTTACTGTGCAAATGGGATGAGTGAATCTGAATTTGAGGAAGTATAAATTAAATTATAAAGTTTCACTTTCTAGGATTAAAGTTGTTCTTTTTATTTTTTTTAAGCCCAAGCACTCTTGCCATTTTGCTCAATAATGCAGAAATCTCCTCAGACTTGAGCCTCTGAAAGGACTGGTGTTACCTTCTGGTAGACCCTAGGGAGCCCCATAGTGTACCTACTGCAGTGTGAGAGCTGAAAAGATTCATGGTTGTCATTTCTTTTCACATTTACCGAAGTTGCCAAAATGAATGCCAGGGATGATTATGCTTCCTTAAAGCTGTTAAAAATTTCGAAGTCCTCCTTGTTGAATGAAGAGAAGAGCTTTCTTCATGAGTGTGGACTAAAATAAAAATCTTTTGTCTGAGGCCTTGGTTCCAAGGCACAACAGGAAGACTACATCAAGCAATTTAATGTCCTCATTCTACAATGCAATAAATAAGAGGAGAAATTTCACAGACCTTTGCTATTCCCATTTCAGGGAAACATTCTAACTTGGAAGACTTGGTTGTGAGAATTTTTTTTTTTTTGAGTACATTCATTTACTTAGTTCCCACTTGAATTCTCAGGAGAGGCCTCATTACTCCTAAAGATTGACCCTAGCTTTTTGGCCTGAAGTTTAGGGAAGGGCTCAGAGTGAAGAAGTTTTATTAGAAAGTTAGTTTAAGAAAGCAGAGCTTGAGGAGAGTCTCAGGTTTGGAACAGGAGTAAGAAGCATGTAAGGTCCTTATAAGCAGGTATCAAGGATAAGCAAATGTTTCAGGAAGCCATTACTTAGGTCATGGCCAAGAACAAATGTAAATGAAATAGTTTACATTTTAGATTTTAAACCTAAAAATGTCAGGGGAGATATTTAGGCCAGTGGTCTCTGCTCCTATTATTCCCATTCTCTGACAAGAACTGGACACTTACAGTGCTTTGGGATTGTTGGACATAGTTCCTAGAGTTTTTTTTTTTTTCTTCTGTATTTCAAACTGAGCTGGAAGGACAATCTGAAAGGAAATGAATGTTCAGGACAGCCAAGACATCTGTGTCCTGGCCAGAAAACTCATTTCTACTGAACAAAGTTTCCAAAATTTCACAGTCAAGTTTTGTTTTTCTAGAATGGTCCATCATTTTCCTCTGTATTTGAGAAAAATCTGTATTTGTATAGACTGGAAAACTGTTTTCAAATTTAATAAATACATTTTATTTTGTCTTTTTCTGATTTGTAAAACTAAGGTGGAACTTTTTCCTATATTTATAAAATAGGTCTGATCATATTTTCCAAGTTTTTATAATTTTTAAAAAATATAATACTTTCCCCAATTTTTATATAAATTCCTTTTAAAATAAAATACTTCAAAGTTTTTATACTTGCCAAATAAAATGACAGTCATAATAATTCCTGTATTACTTCTGGTATAAATTAAAATATGATTATTTAATATTAACTTAAAACAGTTACTTTGCAATTGTATTTAATCTTGAGCATGTTCTCTAGTTTGTTGGCTTTTTAATGGGATGTGGGGTGGGGAGGCAATACCTGATACTATTCTCAGGGGCTCAGGGGCTACTCCTGGCTCTGTGCTCAGGCATGAACAATGACGATGCTGAGGATTCGAGGCAGGATGGGCCTCATGCAAGGCAAGCCCCCTAACTCCTACATTATCTCTATAGTCCCTAATCTTGAGTTTAAAATGGAGTTTAAATTTATACAAATATAACAAATATTGGGCCCCGAGAGATAGCACAGAGGTGTTTGCCTTGCAAGCAGCCGGTCCAGGACTAAAGGTGGTTGGTTCGAATCCCGGTGTCCCATATGGTCCCCCGTGCCTGCCAGGAGCTATTTCTGAGCAGACAGCCAGGAGTAACTCCTGAGTACAGCCAGGTGTGGCCCAAAAATAAAAAACAAAACAAATATAACAAATATCTAGATTTTAGTAAGAATAATAGCAAAAGGGGCCAGAGTGATAGCACAGAAATAGAGCATTAGCCTCACATTCGACTGTCCTTGGATGAACCCAGGTTTGATTCTTGGTATCCCATATGGTGCCCCAAGCCTGCCAGGACTGATTTCTGAGCAGAGCCAGGAGTAACCCTTGAGCACTGCTGAGTGTGGCCCCAAAACAACAACAAATAATAATAAAAGATTAAAGATAAGTAGATGGAACTGTAATCTCTTTGATTTTAAATCTCTTACCTTAAATCCTTCATTAGAAGGGTTTCACAAAACTAAGCAATAAACATTCTTGGAAATTAAATATAAATGTTATCTACCCTAACATATATATTCTAAATATACAAAATTAAAATTTTAATTGAGGCCCTTTGGTCCTAAGATATATATTAATTTTTAAAATTTGTTTCATTTGGGTCTATACCTGGGAGGATGTTCAGAGCTGACTCCTAGTTCTGCACTCAGGGAACACTACCTGGTGGGTTTGAGGGACCATATGATATGATGGGAATTGAATCGAGGTCAACAGTGTACAAGGCAAATGCCCTACCCATTGCAATATCAGATCAGTATCCTAGGATCTGTATTCTTTTTTTTTTTTTTTTGGCGTCCCTGGGTGGGCCCGAACTGGATCTGTATTCTTAAATATACAAAGTTAAATATGTACCGGAGGCCCTTTTTATTCTATTTTTAATTTCTTTTATCTACTTTTTATTTTATTTATGCTAGTTCTGCTCTTCACTGAAAAAGCATTTGTGTGTAGTTATCTTGTTCCTATACCTATACTATAGATCATATTAAGACAATTTCTTCCCATAAATTGCTTTCACTGAACTTGCACTACATCATGTCCTTACCAAGTAATTAATGCTGTTGATTTGGTTTATGAGGTCTGAATTATTCATCAGAACCTTTTTACATCATCTTACTGTAAGCCAAGACTTAAGAGAAACAACAGAATAGTAATGAAATGTGAGAACTGTTTTGAGTCTTTAGACTTTCCTTCCCACACTTAACAATGGTCATTTAAATCCTATTTTTTTTAAACATGGAAGAGTATTCATTAACACAACAAAAATGTTCAAAGTAAGCTTTAATTCTGTGGGGTAGGAAGAACACTGCTTTTTGACTCAAATGTTAATTTTTAATTAGTTTTACTTTGGTCACTAATGAGGACTGTGACCTCAAGATTCATTACCTCTCTGGGATTGTTAGTATAAAATCTAAAGCAGTCATTTGGATGAATGACGAATTAAGATTGCTTTCATTTATAAAACTTCATTTGGGGTACCGGAGCAATAATAGAGTATTTATCTTGAACATAGCTGACCTGGGTTCAATCCCTGGCATCTCATACGGTCCACCATGAGTGCTTCCTGAGTGCAGAGCCAGGGGTAATCTAAGAGCACCTCAGGTATGCTCACCTCCCTTGAAAAACAAAACAAAATAAAACAAAAAAACTCAAAACCTGTAAAATTTCATTAGGACTCTATATTATTTCCTTAAGAAAAGCAAACATAGGGGCCGGAGAGATAGCACAGCGGAAGGGCATTTGCCTTGCAAATGGCCAACCCAGGATGGACCCTGGTTCGATTCCCGGCATTCCATGTGGTCCCCCAAGTCTGCCAGGAGCGATTTCTGAGTGCAGAGCCAGAGTAAGCCTAAGTGCCACCAGGTGTGACCCGCCTCACCCCCCCCAAAAAAAAACAAAGGGAATAAATAAGGTATGACTTTTCTCCCACCCACAGTCTTCTGGTTTTCTTCCTATCAGGTTGTTAAATGAAATCTTGATCACTTAAAACAGTTGCCATTTGTGATCAGACAAATTATCTGCTAGAGAAGTCAGCAAATATTAATGGAATAGAAGGACTCAATGCACATAAGATACAAGCACTTATAAATATTACCTATTTGAGATGTCTATAGAAATTATTAGGTAATATTTATTTTGGTTTTTCTACCACACTTGGAGATGCTCAGAGGTTACTGTGAGTTCTGTGCTCAAGTGTCTCTCCTGGAAGACTTGAGGGACACTTTCAGTAGAGTTTAGGAGATTATGTGATACTGAGGATCTAACTTGGGCCTTCTGCATGCAAAGCATGAGCTAAGTCTGTTTCTCTGGTCCTATTTAGGTAATATTTTAAAGGCATTATCCTTTACTTTATATTAATAGTAGACTTAATCATAATTAGAATGTTCTCTATTACAAGTCTTACTGTAGTAGGATTGTATACTGTAATGTCTCAAACACAACAATTCTTATTTAACAAATACTTCAGAGATCTTTCCTAGTTTATCTTCTTTGTAAACAGGAAGGGGTGGAGTTATTTTGGAACCTGAATCAGGGATTATTGATATCCTAATAGCTAGCTTTCAAAACTGTTCTCAAGAAGTCTGCTTTTCCTTTTACGTTTTATTTTTAATGTAAGAATGACAGGATGAACTGGAACTAAATCTAGCTTTCATAGATTTTTTTTCTCTTCACCCAGCTTCTTATTTCCTTTAGTTCTTGCTGCTAAATTAGCAGAAAAATTATATGTAAAAGGAAATTATCTGGGGTAGAGATTGTGTTTGGGGGCCACACTAAGTAGGTTTTCAGGGGTTCCTTTAGTTCCCTCTCTCAGTATTGCTGCCAGCAGTACTCAGGAGACGTAGTATGGCTGGGATTCGACCCTGGGCCTCTTGCATGCAAAACAGGAGCTCAGCCTGTTGAGCTGAGCTCTCATGGGTGATCTAAAAGTTTTTTTTTAAAGCTAAACTTTGAAACCCAATCATGAATGATTACATTAAAGAATAACTTCCGGTGAGGTGGCGCTAGAGGTAAGGTGTCTGCCTTGCAAGCGCTAGCCAAGGAAGGACCGAGGTTCGATCCCCCAGTGGCCCATATGGTCCCCCCAAGCCAGGGGCAATTTCTGAGCACTTAGCCAGGAGTAACCCCTGAGCATTTAACAGGTGTGACCCGAAAAACAAAACAAAACAAAACAAAACAAAATAACTTAATGGGGCCAGAGCGATAGCATGGAGGTAAAGACATTTGCCTTGCATGCAGAAGGTCGGTGGTTTGAATCCCAGCATCCCATATGGTCCCCCATGCCTGCCAAGAGTGATTTCTGAGAATCGAACCAGGAGTAACCCCTGAGCACTGGCAGGTGTGACCCAAAAATTAAAAATAAAATAACTTAAGGAAAAAAGTTAAATTCAAGGGTTCACTATTTTCCAAGTTGTCTAATTTCAAATTTTATAATGTCAGCAATACTAGAAAGCTCCTTTAGGAAGGAATATATAACATTACTAAAGGAAAGGGTAGGAGATATTTGGTGTCTCTTTGATAGTGTGTGTGCACAGGCAGAAATGAAGAGATAGAAATGTTGACCAACTCTCAACTCCCCACCTATTAGCCTTGGCTATTGGGAGCTGACTTAAGCTCTGTCCAGAAAAGACCAACAAAATGGGTCTTCAGCTGATGACAATATAATTTCAAATGAGAAAAAAAAAGGAGAAGATGGTTTTGAATGATGAAGGTAAAGTACTATTCTTTATAATTTGGGAATTTTTCTTTCCTGTGTGAAGGGAATTATGTAAAGAACAATGGTAATGTATGGTGTGATTATGAACATAACAGGGCATAATTTATGTCTTAGTGAAATACATGTCTTAGATTTGTCCAATGAACAACTTATTTTTTTTAAAGTTATCATTAATGTTAATAAAACAGATACTGGCAAAATACTGATCTCTCAAATATATTGACTCCATATAGAATAGAATATTTTACAACTTGAATTGAAATACAAGAAGGTAATTTAGAAATTACTCCACAGAGTTCAAAGTTTCAATTTTATAAATTATTTTTCAAACAAGGGTCATTTAAATAAAATGTAACCCTGGTAAATAATAGCTGGCCCTGGACTTTACATCCCATGCCATTATATAATTATATATATATATATGTATACATACATATATATACAGGCTGAAGACACAGAATATTCTATGTAAATTATCATTTCACTTTTAACAAAGTGCTAAAGTAGAATGGAAGTACATTGTTTATACAATATTGAATGCAACTATATTAAACATTTAGTCACCTTTAATATAACTATTTAAGATCCTAAGAGAGGAAATGTTACTTCACAAAAACAAGGAAAAGCTGAGACTGAGGCACAAAGAGTGTGCTTTGAAGTCCCTGGAAAGCACTTGTTCACCATAATAAAGAAGGCTGAGGGTTCTGACCTAATCAAAAATAAGATGTCATATAAGAAATGGCTTTATTAGAAAAAAATGTAGTGTACAGGTGGCTAATTTTAACATAGACATGCCTCTCGGCTATTTTAGAATTAAAATCTGATAGAGGGTTTAAACTTCTTTAGAAGTTAGTGGCATTTCCTCGTATTTTTATCTGTGACTTAGGGAAGGGGTTATCTTCATGTCATAGACACCCTTTACTTCTTTTCATAATTACAACTTTCCTTTCAGTAGTTAGCACTGGCACAAAACACAGAACGTATTATTTAGGTAGTGATTTCTGTGTAAAACATCACAATTCCAATCCCTGAATCAGCACAGGTATGCTGCTTATGGAATTTAAAAATCCCTTAATATCACACAAGTCCTATGTTATTATTCCTCGGAAGTAATTAAATAGATGTGATTATCAAATGGTGCTTCTTTCTTCTTTGTCCTCTTCATGCTGGATGTGCAATTCCAAGCAAATGAACAGTTTGCAGTGCTGAATTCCAGTCTCTCTTTAAACTCCATCAAGCCTGTGCTATTAAACTGACACAACCACATCAAGATAGAGTCTGTCATAGGATTCCCTGAAGCACAGAATGAGGAGGAGACTGAGTAAGCACGACCCGGGAAGGCACCAGTTGAACCAAGACAACTCTGTAAGACAAAAACATGCAGTCGTCAGCATTCTTGAGTCCCCACAAACTCCACCTGCATGCTGGGAGAAACTGGCCTGGCACGTAGATGTGCAGAAGACAGATGCATCCCGGAAGGCTGGGGACCAGCTAATAGTGACAGCCTGGAGCTTAAGTGATGCATGTGAAACATTACAGAGTTTTCATGTGGAATACTTTAAATCAGTGTTATTAATAACTTGCATCAATTTGCTCCTCCTTGCCTTTGGTAAAAAAAAAATTCTATTAGTTTCAAGAAGAAAAATCAATCATCTTAAATGTTGAGTTTGTTAATTCTCTTTAAAAGTGCTCTCTGTGATCATCAGTCATATCCCTGTTTGGAAATAGCTAATGTAGATTAGAAAGGCAAGTAAAAAAAATCTCCTGACTTTTGAGATAGCATTTTAATATTCTTTTAGGATAGAAATATCTACTAGGGAATGAGAGATAGATAGTACAGTGGTTAAGGCTCCTGCTTGCCTTGCACGCAGCTGACCTGGGTTTGATCAACAGCAGCACATAAAGGCCAGCAAGCACTGGCAGGAGGGATTCCAGATGTGTAGAGGAGAGGTGGCAGGAGGGATTCCAGATGTGTAGAGAAGAGGAGAGGAGAGGAGAAGAGAGGAGAGGAGAGGAGAGGAGAGGAGAGAGGGGAACAGAGAAAGAGAGTGAGATAGTTCTACTTCTCAGTCAAAACATCATGTGTAATATATGGAGCAGAGCTCAGGGCTTACTTACTCTGTGCTTCTGTGCTCAGGGATCATACCTAGGGTTCCTCAGGGAGTGAACCCAGGTTGGCCACAAGCAAAGCAAGTGCTTTAACAATTATACTAACTTTCCACCTTAAAACATATTTAAGGGTCGGAGAGATAGCATGGAGGTAGGGCATTTGCCTTGCATGCAGAAGGATGGTGGTTCGAATCCCAGCATCCCATATGGTCCCCAAGCCTGCAGGAACAATTTCTGAGCATAGAGCCAGGAGTAACCCCTGAGTGCTGCCGGGTGTGAGCCCCCACTTTAAAAAATCATATTAAAAAAAATAAAATAGGAGCTAGGAAGTAGCTCAGAGGCCAGGGTGTATAGCATAAGTACAAGTACTTCCACAGATTATGGCCCTGGTGGTCCTTAAGCTTTCTAGTCAGTATCATGGGGTTTATCTCCTAAACAGCAAAGCAAAACAAAAATAAAAAAAAGAGAAAAAGTAAAACATAAAAAAATTGGTTCTGATTCTACCCTCAGAGGAACCACTGAATCTTTTGGCTTATTTTTTCATAATTTCTTTTAAACTAGCACAAATGGTTATGCATAACCTACATGAATCATTTAATAGGAAATGATGATGTCTATACAATGGCACCCTTAAACAGGTCTAGTGTTCCCTGGATTCTACAAGGATTTCAGAAAAAAAGAAAAAGAAAAAAGTAAAAAGTAAAAATGTAGGGGCCAGAGAGATAGCATGGAGGTAAGGTGTTTGCCTTTCATGCAGTGATTCGAATCCCGGCATCCCATATGGTCCCCTGTGCCTGCCAGGGATGATTTCTGAGCAGAGAGCCAGGAGCAACCCCTGAGCGCCACCTTGTGTGACCCAAAAACCCAAAACCCCCCAAAAAAGAAAAGCTGAATGTTGAAAAAGAGAAATTGAATAAAGAAAAGAGAAATAAATGTTAAGAGAGAAAAATTATTAAAGAGAAGTTGAGAAAAAGAAAAATAGATTTTATTTTATATAAATATAAACTATATAACTATATAGATAAAAAGAAACAGACAGAATCAAAGAGAAAATGAGCAAAAATGATTCATTACATAGAGAAAAAAAGTCAAAGAGAAAAAGACAAAAGAAAATGAGCAAAGGAATTTATTATTATTTTTTTTAGAGAAAAAGAGACAGAGAAACTAAGAAAAAAAATAGAGAATATTTTTCCTTAGATAGATAGAAAGTGAAAACCTCTGATAATCCCACAACTGTCCCCTATCAGGAGGAAGCGGCTAAGAATTCTTCACCCTATTTCCCTAAAGGATGGGAGTTTTTCTCTTTCTTAGGCTAGACATAGGTTTGATAAAAAGTTACAAAGTGAATGTCTGTTCCCTAAACACAGTTTCATTTCTTCCCTACACCTGTGTCTTGGCTTTGGAGCTAATGAACTGCAGAGAAAAGAAATGCAGTTGACAACCACCATGGCTTTTACAGACAGGCCATCATCTGAATGAACGTAACCAAACGCTGGGCATAAATCTACATATTGTAGCAATATTAATACTAATTATAAACCCCACAAAACATAAAAGGTGGAAATGCTGATGTATGGAAGTTGGACTTGGATAGTCTGTCATGACAGTTGAAAACTGGACAGGCTCCCCTGTCATGCCAGGTATAAAAGGAAACACTTGGGGTCGAAGAGATAGCATGGAGGTGGTCGAAGAGATAGCATGGAGGTAGGGCATTTGCCTTGTATGCAGAAGGATGGTGATTAGAATCCTAGCATCCCACATAGTCCCCCGAGCCTGTCAGGAGCGATTTCTGAGTGTAGAGCCAGGAGTAACACCTAAGCACTGCCGGGTGTAACCCAAGAACCAGTTGCAGAGGGGCCCAGAATAGTGACCAGAGCAGCACCTGCTGGTCCACAGGAAGCCAGAAATAAATCATCAAAGAGATGCTGCCTGCTTTGTATCTATTCCTTTCTTTTTCTTCTTTAAACCCAGGCCCTCCCAGGCCATGTCTCGCTAGTGAATTCAGACTTCCAAACTCCCCTACACGCCCTGCTCTGAAATACCCAGGCAGCAGCAGCAGGCCTCAGACTCTAAGAGGAATATCAAGTATACCTGCTTTCTCTCCCTCTCAGTCTCAGATGGACTGCTGCTGTATGCTGATGTCCCGGGACGGGCATGAGGCACCACCCAGTACCGGGCCCTGCCAGTTTTGGGCCTCGGCAGCATGCAGCCCTAGCCGCCTTGAGCCCTAGCAGCTGAGCAGTTGCCAAGCAGCAGGTGGATTAGCAGTTTACAGCAGTAACCTGGATAATAGCAAATTTCTACAAGGTAATTCTATTCTGATTTGATTTAGTGGTACCAAGAACATGCTTCTTCAAAAATGCTTCTTCAGGAATTCAGGACTCTCCAACAGGATGAGTCAAATGGGCCTCTACCAATACATACAATGACATAACCAGTCACCGCACTGCCTCTAGCTCTTCCGAAGCTTAGGAGTCAACTATGCACCAGACCAGCTTCCTTCTATCCAATGAACTCTGCCAGTTAATCTGAAGGCTCTTGGTGCAGAAGGAACTGGCTTCTGATCATAAGTTGGTTGCTATTGGTGGGGCTGAGGAAGGATAACGTTTTTACATTTTTATTTATTTATTTATTTATTTGGTTTTTGGGCCACACCCGGTGACGCTCAGGGGTTACTCCTGGCTATTTGCTCAGAAGTCGCTCCTGGCAGGCACAGGGGGGACCTTATGGGGAACCGGGGGATCGAACCGTGGTCCGTCCTAGGTTAGCACAAGGCAAGGCAGGCACCTTACCTCCAGCGCCACTGCCCGCCCCCACATTTTTACATTTCTTTTTTAAATGTAAGTGGAGCAGTTTCAATAAAAAATTTCATCAAATGAGAGAAACAAGTTTCCTGAAATGTCCTCTTCCGCATCTTTCTTGGACACTGTTATCTAGTTATACTTCCCTTTTGTAATGTTAAAATATTACCATAATCTTCAAAATTCACCCTAAACTTTTCATTCTGCTGCTTTGGCTTAATCATAATTCATATATTTAAAAGAGCAATTTATGCTCAGAAATGGAAATCAGAAAACCATCCAGTTAGAAAAGGTGCTAAAGGTTGTGTGTGTGGGTGTGCGCGCATATGTGCACTCTCAAATGGGCCTCCTACCCTTTCAATGTCTGTATTTTAAAAGTCAGACACATTTTCTGTATTATGTAACTAAGATATACATATATATTTTAAGAGTATTCTCATGTAAAAGTCTCCCTTGTGCATCCCTTGGATTGAATATAATCTAAACTCATGGAAATCAAGTGACAAAATATGTCCTTGTTTTATTATTTCCTGAAATGACATCGTTTTCTGCTTTTATAAGCAACCAGAGAGCCATTGGATTTCTGATAGCAGTTTTGACAGAAAAAAAAAAAAAAAGGTGGGGGAGCAGATAAGGGAAAGTAGACAACTAGAAACCTGCTTATGTTAATTGTGTGCATTCTGATTTTAAGGATGGACTTGATGCAATAGCTAAAATAAAACATTGTCCTGATGGGGAAGTTCCCCAAAAGGGTGATAATTTTGGAGATTGCATGTTGTGGGGAGGTCTAGCATACACACATTCAGCAACAGGTAGGGTGTCCCTGCTCCCCTTCGTTTTAGGAATGTATCAAATATGACCAAAGCAGAGTCATATTTTACCAATTACAAAATTAACTCTTCTAACCTGGTGTGGTTGAAATTGCTCAAATGACCTCATAATAATGGCTCTGAAATGTCATGGCCTGTTGGTTGGTTTCTTTGAAGCTCTGAAAACTCACCGCAACCTCTTAATAAGTTGGCTAAAACAACTGCAAACACCCCTGAAAATGATTTCACCAAATGGTGAGCAGAAAGTCAGAAATAGGAAACGCTCTTTATCTTCCACAGGAACTCATTTACACAAGCTACAGCTGAGTGGCTCTAGCAAATTCGAACTGGCTTAAGGGTTTACACTGTACAAGTAAACCCAGACTAAAAGAATTCTAGTGCCATCCACAAGAGCTGTCTTATGATTTTTATCTACTCTTTCCTTTCAAAGACACATTTAGGTTCCTATTAACTTCAAGTGCAGCTGGGCCCCTAAAAATGTGTATCATATGAGACACTGTTTATAATGTAAATGAAGGATTAAAACCTCAATTCTTACCAATTGAAAGAGCTCACTTTACTTTGATACTGTTTCACTTAAGCCTGCTGTT
>PVKC010007269.1:0-29761 GCA_004027635.1 Crocidura indochinensis
GAAGGAAGGAAGGAAGGAAGGAAGGAAGGAAGGAAGGAAGGAAGGAAGGAAGGAAGGAAGGAAGGAAGGAAGGAAGAGAAAGAAAGAAAGAAAGAAAGAAGCATATATTTAAGCTGTTAGAACCGTCATCATCTTTGAATCTGAATCACTGCATGGAGGAGACCTTTTCCAGTCCTGAATACACAGCCTGAATCTTAAGTGAGAAAGAGATTAACTTCTTACTCTTTATGAGACTGGACTACTGGGATCTAATTTTTCAACTTTTGTTTACCTGCTCCAAATAATATGTTGCTGCTTTGATGTGTGATATATCTCTCGCCCACCTCAAAAAAGAGCTAGCATTAAATATTGCGATGTTCTTAAACTGTAAATTTTCTGAAAGTCTAATGTTTTATCAGTCTTCTTTTAGAATCTAGACCATTCAGAAACCCACACACAAAGAAAAGAAAAGCTATAGAAAGGGTAGAAATATTGCAAGCCCTGCTGGAAACTGTGTACTTTCATATTTATGCAAACAAATCACCAAATTCAAGCTGACCTATTACTTTTCTTTAAAATTATGATTAGCCTGCACAGCTGATATTCTATTTATTTACTTAAGTTCATTATACAATTTATTTACTTAAGTTCATTACCCAATAATTCCACCAAATTTAAGTTTGTTGGGGGTGGGGGAGCTTGCATGGAGACCAAACCATATGAGATGCCAGGGATCCCAGGTCCATCCTGGGTCAGTTTTGTGAAAGGCAAACACCATACCACTGTGATATTGCTCCGGCCCCTGAACTTCTCATTTAATGTGAAGATTTGCCTCTTTAGTCCTTATCCTTGTCCATAACCAAAGCCCTGATTTTTTCTGTTTCTACATTCCTTGATACCTTTTAACTCATAAAAAACAGAATCCTTTAAACAAATGCAGCTACACTTGAGAAGGTTCTGGCTACTCTTCTGGTAGGAGAAAGACTTGTTAGGTGAGATCCCTCCCTAATGAGGGTGAGGCCCCCAAACAAAACAAACAAAAAGTTCCTCATAAAATTCTGGCACCCTTTCCTCCACTCTGCCAAGGGAGAAACATCAGTCTCTTATAATGTGATGTAAACATTTGTAAATGAATGGCACAGCTTCTGGGCACCGAGGCCTCCCCAAGGCAGACCTAATCAGCACTGGTCAGTCCCCCTAGCAGGAGCCACGCCCCAGTTCTAAGAGAATAGCTCTGCAGGAACAGAAGACTGGAAAGAAAAGGTTCCTAGCTCAGACTCCTAGGGGGTTTGGGAAAGAGGCGCTTGTTTACATGGCCCTCCAGAGCTTCTCATTCTGTCAAGGCTTTGATTTCCAGGTCTTGATAACCACTTTCTACTCTTTGGAGCTTCCACATCCTCTTTAAGTTGGGGTAATCAAGCAAGCAAGACTACCATCTGACCCTGAAGCATGTCTCTACCTGGTCAACCCCTTGTCACCTACAGTGACCAGGTAAATGCTTCTTGGAACTTCCAAAGTACATTAACACTCAAGAGGATCTCCCTTCAGCACCCTTGCTCTGTCCATCTGAAAGCTTCTGAGGCTGAAGGAAAGAAAGCACTACCTCAGCTAAACAATTAGCAAGGCCATTGGGCAAGTTCATTTGTTTTTTTTGTTTGTTTGTTTGTTTGTTTGCTTGTCTCACCTTAGGTGCACACCTTCTTTTAAGACTTATTACCTTTAACTACAATTATTGTTAATTATTTTGTTTGGGTAGCTTTTCACCACCAGAGTGAAGACTTCTGGAAAGCTTCCTTTGATCTCACTGTCATTACTCCCCCTGAAGCCTTTTTATCTGCCTAACCTGGAAGATTTTCACAATGAAAGCCACCACAACCACCCCCCACTTGCCACAGGTTCAGAGGGCCCTTGCCCTTTGTCTTTCATCTCTTTCTTAGAATGGCAGCTTCTGGCCATAGCCTCCTCTTGAACTCCTCTTTTTTTTGTTTGTTTTGTTTTGTTTTGTTTTTTTTGGCCAAATCAGTGACACTCAGGGGCTATTCCTGGCTCCTGGCTATGCACTCAGAAATCACTCCTTAGCTCGGGGGACCATATGGGATGCCAGGGATCCCAGGTCCATCCTGGGTCAGTCTCGTGCAAGGCAGACACCCTACCACTGTGATACTGCTTCTGGCCCCTGAACTTTTCATTTAATGTGAAAATTTGCCTCTTTAGTCTTTGTCCTTGTCCATGACCAAAGCTCTGGCTTTTTCTGTTTCTACATCAGTTGACACCTTTTAATTAAAATATGGATGTATAAGTTATATATTATTTAATTTTATTTTGTAATTGATAAAGTTTAGTGTTTTCTCAAGAATGTAAACTTCAAGGGTCAGAGTGAAAGTTTTTACTTTCACTACCTTTTGGTAGTGGGGCTGGAGAGATAACATGGAGGTAAGGTGTTGCCTTGCATGCAGGATGGTGGGTCAAATCCCGGCATTCTGTATGGCCCCCCGAGTCTGCCAGGAGTAATTTCTGAGCATAGAGCCAGGAGTAACCCCCTGCTGGGTGTGACCCCCCCAAAAAACAAAAAAACATAGTACAAGATAGTAAAGCATAAACCTTGCATGACACAGTCAACCTCACAATCCCTGGTATCACATAGGGTTCTCTGAACACAATCAGTAGTACTTCCTGAACACAGAATTGATATAGCTCAAAATCCCTCCCAAAGAGAATGAATGTGGGGAAAAGAGGTCTTTGACAGTAATTTACTGGTAAATTTGCATATCTTTGAATGGTGCCTGCCACAGAATACAGACGGTTAAGGGAGATTCAGAAACTTTGTTGATCAGGCAAATGAGTGATTTGCTGCATTCCAACAGAACTAGAAATTCAATACATATTGATTGCTTAAATGAATGAACGAATGAATGTTTGTCCCAATGTGATTTTTACATAAGATAAAGAAAAGGAAATCAAAATCAATCCATCAAACCAACTAGACCTTAGTTTTCTTTCCTTTCTCTTTCCCTTGAGCAAAACATGACTTTAAAACATGATCTCTTATCAACAGAAGGGGGTTAGAATTCTAGCAGAGTCTTATGGCTGCGTGCTAACCTTTTTCAATCTTTAGCTCCATCCATACAAAATGGGTTTGACTATAATCTCTATCAGGAACCTTAATTGCAAGAGCACCCAACCACAGGAGAGTCGTGAGCGGCTATTATCACAGCATATTCAGTAACAAGGTGATTGCACATTTTCTATATAATCCTAGAGATCTGACTCTACTGCCACTGGCACATGTTGGCACCTATGGAGTGCTATTAGGAAATCAAACTTGAGACCTTCAGCTAGTGAGGCTGGAACTTTGTCACATTGCTATCCCAGACCCTTGGATATTATGGCATACTTAAATCCCCAACACAAATAAAACTGGAAAGCAGAATCTTGGGGGAGTGAGGGCGAGATCCAGCATCAAAGTGTTAATGTGTGTTTGTATGTCTGATCCAGAACCTGGACGGGAGGGGGAGAACAAAGGAGGAAAATGGTGATCACTCACATTTTTTCTGATCTACTGCATTCCCCCTCTCCACTCTCATTAACAGATATCACTAAAACCTAAATTAGATGACTTCCATGTCACACACCAGACACTAGCATAAGCTCTCTTGCCTGCAACCGTGGTATGGACACATTCAATCTTCTCTCACTCATGGCCATCCATTCATACAATTAGTGATACTGACCTCCATGCTAAGTCTCCCTCAGCCCTGTCCATGTACACATATCTATCAGTGAATCAATCGAAGTACTTTCACTGGGACTTATGGGCTAATGACACAGGGAGGAAATAAGTACACACAAAAAAAGAACTGCATGCCATAATAAATCTCTACATCTCACAAGGCCAGAGAGGTTTAAACAAGGTGGTGGAGAGGCATTAACAAATAGACCTAATTGAAATGAGGCAGGGGGGGGGAGGGGAGAAGGTGCCTATAGCACTTGGAGAACTATAGCAAGGCATACACTGTCAGCTTTTCAGTGACTATTCCATCGGATCTCTTTGACACTTCATCAGACTGTAAGATCCTCCACAGCAAGGAAGGGAGTTAAATTAGAACTCAAGCTATGTGTAACCAGTCAAGGATTAGTTAGCTTTTACTTTACTATGCTCAGGTGCTGATGAAAAGATAAGACACTGAGTATCTGTCAAGATTGGATGTCACAAAATTATGAATATGCCATCACACGGAACAAAAGTTTTTTTAAAACTCTCTTCATTGTTTAGTTTATTGATTACAGACCAATTACATCTGATACCAAAAACAGTGTCATTGTTTCGTACCATTTTTAAAACTGTGGTCGGTTATTAAAACTGCTATAGAGAGAGGGCCGGAGAGATAGCATGCAGCAGATCCAAGATGCACGGTGGTTCGAATCCGGCATCCCATATGATCCCCCCATGCCTGACAGGATCAATTTCTGAGCCAAAGAGCCAGGAGTAATCCCTGAGCACTGCCGGGTGCGACCCCACCACCACCAAAGCGTTAAATAGATTGCACAAGGAGGAATATGTCTACAGAAATACAAGACTTGAAACCAAGGAGATGCAGAGTCCCCCAAGTATGGCCAGAAGTGACGCTTTAAACATCTAACATATATCTGTGAGAGACCACCAAGCTTTACTGTCTATGACTCAAATCCAAAAGAATAAAAGAAAAAAACTACAAGCTTTGTAACATTTCAGCAAACTAACTTTACTGCATCTGACATAAAATTAAGTAGTTTTTCTATGACAATTGTTGCTTTACATAGCATATAGATTTGCATTTGTGCTTGTTTTAGGGAAAGAAACAAGGATCTTGGCATAGCTTAGCAATGTTTTTAAGAGAAGCTCACATAAAAAAAGAGGAAAGAACAAAACTCAAGAGATGGCATCATATGACCATTGGCATTTTTTTCCTCTCCTGAGAATAAAGGCAAAGACAATTGCGATCCAATGGAAAGAAAAGCTGCCTCTTACTATTCATTCATGAATTTCAGCTGTAATTAAGCATCTAATGCTCCAGATGGCTAAGTATTCGAAATTAGTACATTTCAGCTCCACTGAAACTGCTTATTTTGAAATGTTCAAAATACTACCCGGTGGTGCTTAATAACAACTGAGCATGGGGTCTTTCAAAACTCCAAAAGGTATGTTATAATAAATACCTTCTGGAGGAATTCATGATTCGATAATGCTTCCTTAAATTTTATATTTTAGATGAAAATACTTAAACTACAGATGTGAGTGTAGTTGACCTGGGTAAGATTCCCATATTTCCCTTAGAATAAACACCCTTAGAATATTCCCTTAGAATTTATTCCCTTAGAATAAACACCTGACTTTGCCAGGTCAGCACGTAGTATTCCACTCTGGAATTAAATACATGATTTAATCGTGACTCTGAAGCCCATCACACAAAGCTTTGGCCAAAGATCTGTGGCAGAAAATACACTCAGTGCCAGATATGTACTTTCTATATTTCTGTTTTCACTCTTTGGTTTCATGTGACAAGGCTCAGGAGTTACCAGGGCTATACTTTGTGGTGCTTAAGAGACCAGTTGTTGCTAAAAATAAACTTCATCTCTTGCACATGATAAGCATATACTCTAACTTCAAGTTATCCCCCAAATAACTTCTATTTTTCCAGTGAAAAAAGAGCATCTCCCTAGGTTGAAGGTATTCCGTCTTCTTGAGCACAAAACACACTACAAAAAACTCAACTGAGCCCAAGCCCTATCAAAAAGGTAAGTCTATCTGGACCTCAGCACCACTCAGTTTGTATCTACAGATCACCTATTGATTGCAGATGCATGATTAGGAAGAAATAACTCAACCATGACTCTGGAAATAGCTGGTTTCCCAGCAATAGCTGGTGTGTGAAGGATTATCAAGATTATAAATCGAAGGGTGGCAATCCCTCATGAGTCTGCTTGACATTGGGTTATAGAACCACAGCAGAATTTCTCTGGGGCAAAAATTTTCTTTCATAAGGAAAAGTAAGGAGAGAAGAAATCCTAGAAATTAACATTTACAAAACTCAGTCTCCAGCATCCTCTTTTCAATATGCTAATTTTATTAATTATGAAAATATAAAAGAGGAAGACGATTCAAAATGTGAAGGGCCACTGTGAAATGTTATTTTTTGAAATAAATTTTTGAGATCTTTGAAATAATCAATAAATTAAAAGTCTCTTATGTCACATTCACAGTAGCAATAAACAATTTAATTATATTAGCTTAGATTTGATGTTATTTTCTAAATAAAGCAAACTCCTGCTTAAAGCAACTGTGAGTTAAAACCCATTAAATATGTGAAATTAAATATGTGAAAACATGATGCATTGGGCAAGAATTAATTTAAAATTTGTCATGTTGTTTTCTTCTATTTTGACTTGGTCTAGTCATTTACATTTAGAAATAGAGCTTCAAGGATGTGTGAGTTCTTAGAGTATAAGGATAATTGAATCTACAACTATGTTTTTAAATTTAAGCACCTTGGGCTCAAAGTCACCAATCAATCTTACAAAAAAAAGACACAGAAAAGGTCCATCTCTTGAAAATAAGGACATCTCTCTCAAAATCAAATTCTTTCTTTGGTGCTATTTGCTAAAGTGCCTGTGTCATTGTTTACTTTGAATAGCTCCAACATTCTCTAAAAAAGGATGGGTCTAGGTCAGTGGTCGGCAACCTTTTTTTCAACTGAGCCAAATCTCGCCAAAACCACGATTGAAATTTATTTTGAGAGCCACAATTTTTTTTTTGGTTTTGGGTCACACCTGGCAGTGCTCAGGGGTTACTCCTGATCCTATGCTCAGAAATCGCTCCTGGCAGGCTTGGGGGACCATATGGGATGCCGGGATTTGAACGCCTTACCTCCATGCTATCTCTCTGGCTCCAAGAGCCACATTTTTTAAATTGAAAATACATAGGATGGTACACTGTTTTTAATTTCAATGAGTTTTTATTGAGAATATTCTGCATGCAATATCCACATAGGTCAGGAGGATACAAATAACACAACTAATAAAACAGAAACTTTAGAACAATATTATTTATAGATAACATTAAATTCCTTAAAATTTGTCTTACAATGTAGAGAAAATTACATCCTGACAATGACTGACAAAGTCACAAACACTAGTATGAACATTGGCCTTGCATTTCCTTGAATAGTTTGAGTAAGTCAGGTTTGTATGTTGTTGTTTTTAATTTTAGGCATGATTCCAGGTTCTCATCGATGACATGATTTCTCAATTTACTCTTGATAAGATTCGTACTTGAAAATGATTGTTCACATAAATATGTAGACCCGAACAAGGAAAGAACAGCCAATGCTAGCTATTTTAATTGATTATATGAGTCAGGAATACTATTCCAGGTGTTAAAAATCAACATATCTTTCTTCTCCAGGTCTTTCAAAGCAGACCACTTGTGCTGTGAACTAAGTTCACATTTGTGTTTCTTCAATCTTTCTAAACTAGCACAAAGACGTTCAAATTTTGAGCTCCACAGTTTGTTTTTTAATTCCAGCAATTGCATTTCAAAGTTGCCAAAGTCAATATTAAAGGGAGAAAAAATTAATTCTGTTACAGTGGCATCCAGAGGATTTTTAACAAAGGCCAACGTCGCTTTTCTGTTTCTAAAATCCTGAAAGCTCTTGAGAAAAGCTCCCCTCGTATTTAAAAGTGCTGTTTTAAAATAGGCAATGTCAATATCAGAATTATTTTTTTGATGATGTTTCAATAGGCTTGGAAAGTGAATCAAAGTTTCTCTGTCAAAATCTTGAGCAAAAACAGATAATTTGTTTTCAAATGAAATAACTTCTTCTAACATTGAAAAAATGATGTTTTCTTTCCCCTGTAGTTTATGATTAAGCTGATTTGGATGTGAAGTAACATCCACCATGAAATACAGTTTTTGAATCCATTGACTGTTAATTCTGGATAGTGAATACCCTTCTCGAGGAAAAATGCTTTGATTTCTGATAATAAGGAAGCAAAATATTTTAAAATGTTTCCTTTTGATAACCAAAATGTGCTGAAATTTGAATTCCTACAATTTGGAGATGAAACAGGTAAAAGAGAAAAACCTTTTAACAATCTTTAAAAGCAAGAATAGTATTCCAGAGAAAAGTAGTGATTTCATTGAAAGGAAAAAAAATCTATTGACACTTTAGTGTGTGCTGCAAGAAATCAAACTAAAATACACACAAAAACAAAAACAGCACTTTGTTAAAGGCATATGATATCATATCATAAAGTAATTATGATAGAGTGCCTGAAACATTTTAAAAATAATTTTTTATTTAAGCATATTTGTTACAAAATTGTTCATACTTGAGTTTCAATCATAGAATGTACACCACCCTTCACCAGTGCACTTTCCCCACCACCAATGTCCCTTGTTTCCTTCCCCTTCACCCTCCTCTGCCTATGTCAGGAGCAGACATTTTGCTTCTTTCTCTCTATCTCTCTTTTCTTTTATGACACTGAGGTTTGCAGTATTTCCGTTATTACACCATGGTTTGCAATATTGTTAAATAAAGGATACCATGCATGTCACATGTCCATTTTCAGCATCCCATTCTTGTCCAGAGTGATTAGTTCCAACTATCAATGCCATAATGTACCTTTCTCTATTCTAACTGAACTCAACACTTTTTTTGGCAAACTTCCTATGATGGACTAGTCCTCCTGTCCCTCATCCCTATTTTCTCTAGATATTATTACCATATTGCCATTTATTATTCTCATATGCCACAAATGATTATTCTGTGTCTATACCTCTTCTTCTGACTCATTTCACTCAGAATAATAATCTGATGTGTTGATGTATGTACAGATGATGCACTGTGCATGGCTGTGTTTTTGTGTAGTCACAAGAAACAGAAGTTGCACACCTGTACATTGTATCCACTCATTGTATGATAGACTGGATTCAAAAATCTCCCTGCTGAACTATATTCTGTGACAGATGACACAGTAAAGATAATTTGTGAAATTCACAATTGTGTTCAAATCCAGGCTATTCACCACCCTGGGTGAGAGTATGGATGCCCACTCCTAGCATCTTCTCCATGAGGAAGTGAAGGGGCTGTTAAGGGGAAGGGTGCTCTCTCCTCTTATTGGCAAGAGGAAAGAAGTAGTGCAGTTCCTGTGAGAGCAGAACTCTGACTTTGTAGAGCCTCACCTGGACAAGGAATGGGTAGCTAAGCTTGTCTATTTGACAGACATTGTTCATTTTCTCTATGAACTTAATATTTCTCTGCAGGGGAGTTTCACAAGTAATTTTTAGTGAGACATAAGATGAATGTGTTCAGAAAAGAATCTGATTCTGGGATAGTTGTGTCTGAGAAGGAGATATTGAAATGTTTCCACTCTAGCAAAAAATTTCTGATAGGCACTGATATTATGCAGAAAGTCAAAATCAATATGAAAAACAGCATTAAAAGGTATCAGCTCACAACTTTAATGATGAGTACTCTGATCATGAGAATCCATGGAAAAGAAAACTCTGGGTTGAGAATTCCTTCATCGAAGTTGCCCACTCTTGTGCAGAATAAAATACGTGTTTTAAGATCACTCCAGGCACTGTATTTCTAAACCCCACCCAATCTGGTCTGAAGAAGCAGGATAGCAGGAAAGAAATAATAAACCAAGCAAGCCAGGAATGGATGATCATGGAGTCCAGGGCCTTTTACCTTGTACTCTCTGCCTCAAGTCCAAAAAGCTAGAACACCTCTTTCTTTATTAAAACCAATTCCCAATACCAGGAGGCTTCAGGTCAAGAGAGAGAGGCAAAAGTACATTTCAGTGGGCTTTCACATATCAAAGGAAGAGGTTTAAGAAAGGATGACGTTGGGGGAACACCTTTGTTTGGGGTTCATACTGGGGACCATCTTACACTCTTGGAGCCGGGCCACTGGGCCTGTGCACGGGGCGTGCACTGACAGAGGCTAGGAGCAGAGTCCTGACTCCTGGAGCAGCCCTGCACACAGAAGAGCCAAATTAAAAGTGTGAAGAGTCAGATGTGGCTCGCGAGCCGTAGGTTGCCAACCACTGGTCTAGGTGCATAAACATAAAAAAAAAAAAAGAATCATAGAAATTGACAAAGGCTTGTACTTATCCACTGGCCAAAGAGTTCTACTGGTTAAAATCATGAATGAAAAACAAAAATCACTCTACTTCGCAGAACTCTAAAAATGGATATTGGTTCTACCACCTGGCAGTTTCCAAAAGAAAGACGTGAAATCCATGTGCTTTCTGAATTTTAGTTCAATGTACGGGTTTGAAAGAATTTTGTTGTCATCCTGATCAACTTCTTCATCTGACACTGAAGTACCCAAAATCTATGAACTCTAGTTGAATTACTGTTGTTCAACGACAGAGGTTCTGGGTCCAGCCAAGATCACACATTCCGAGCCTCCTGGTACTGAACTTGACAAGGCCCTCTTTAGAGTGGCTCAAAATATTTCTCCTCTTTAGGTTCACCTATTCATAACACAAGTCAAATTTCTTTCATTAAGGTGGCTTTGGTATAAAAGGTTCTGGCAGACATCTGCCAGATGGTTCTGGCATAAAAGGCAAGGAAATTTGCCTCCAATAAACAAGCCAGCGATGAAATGTCATTACTTCATGGATGCATACATTTTTTTTAGCATCTTGTATTCCCCCCTTTGTTTTTCTGATATTTTTGTAATCCAATAAAATATGAAGCTGAGGCTGGAGCAATAGCACAGAGGGTAGAACTTTTGCTTGTATGCAGCTGACCTGTGTTTGATCCCTGGCAACTCAGATGCTCCACAGAGACTGCCAGGAGTAATTTCTGAGCACAGAGCCAGGAGTAACCCCTGAATACCGTCGGGTGTGATCCAGAAACTTAAAAATAAAAGAGGCAGAAACCTCTTGTAAATGATCTCAGTGTTTTCTTTTTCTGCCTTTAGTTAAAGGATTAAGGGCTTTCTTCTCCACAAACGTTGACCTTGTTGTAAAAATGAGGTGTATGAGATGGTAACATATAAAGATGCTGTTTAATTTGGTGGCATGCCACACATGGCAGCGGAATTTTTAGATATAATATGTTTGGTATGACTAAAGAGTTGAACTTTTAAATTTAACTTTAAATATTAAAACAGCAGAAATTATATTCCATTAAATATTTTATTTTTTCTTTTATTGTTACAGCAAGAATATATTTGACTGAACCATTGTATTATGGGGAGAACATAATTATTCTGTTTATAGTACCCATTTTCTGACCCATGCATCATTTTTACTTTATATCTAAACAAATGCCCAGTCTAATATAGGTTTCAATGGTTTAAATTTTTTCTCTGTACATATGTAAGTAAAATAGGAAATTGTCTATTTGAGTATTTTATATGCATAGTAGAAGTTACAATAAAACTCAGTCTCAATACATTAAAGCACTATTTTAGTAATAAATTAAATTATGTTCGTAATTTACATTGTATTTTATATTTATAGATATAAAATACTTTATTTAAATAATAAAATAAATAAGTTTATTCATTAATAAATAAAATGTGGGGGGGCAGAAAGATAGCATGGAGGGAAGGCATTTGCCTTTCACGCAGAAGGATGGTGGTTCAAATCCTGGCATCCCACATGGTCCCCTGTGCCTGTCAGGGGTGATTTCTGAGCATAGAGCCAGGAGTAACCACTGAGCACTGCCAGGTGTGACCCCCCCAAAAATAAAAGTTTTATTTATTAATAAATAAATAATTAAATATAAATAAGTACATAATAAATTTAGTTCTTACACAGTTGATTATAATACATTTGTTTTCATGTAAGTGGAAATGAAATTATCATAGAAAGAAAAGAAAAAAGAAAGAAAAGAAAGAAAGAAAGAAAGAAAGAAAGAAAGAAAGAAAGAAAGAAAGAAAGAAAGAAAGAAAGAAAGAAAGAAAGAAAGAAAGAAAGAAAGAAAGAAAGAAAGAAAGAAAGAAAAAGAAAGAAAAGAAAAAGGAAAAGAAAGGAGGGAGAAGAAGGAAGGTAGGAAGGAAGGAAGAAGTGAAGGAAGTAAAGGAAGGAGAGAGGGAGGGAGAGAAACATAAAAGGAAAAAAGGAAAGAAGAAAAAGTACAGTAACAAGAAAATTTTTGAAAATTATTGTATCTTATAATGATATCATTAATTAATTGTCAAGAGGTTTACTAAACTCTTGTTGCTGGTTGACCTTTCTGTTACTTCTTTTGTTTTTTAATATGAAGTGGCTTTAAAATACATGTTGGTATCTAAATTGGTGTTCTTATTAGGATTACAGTATTAAAAAAAAATTTGTAGTTGTTGGGGCTGGAACACAGCAGTAGGGTTTTTGCTGTGCATGCAGCTGATCTGGGATGAAACTAGGTTTGATCCCAGCACCCTATATGGTCCCTAAACCTGCCAGGAATGATTTCTGAGCAGAGCCAGGAGTAACCCTGAGTGCCACTGGGTGTGGCACAAAAAAACAAACAAAAAAATTTGGGGAGTTGTTCACATCCACATACAAGGTTTCTCAGTCCAAAAATTTCAAGCACTGTGGCTGATCCTGCAACTTTTGTAGGGTGTGTTTTGGGCTGCCATGGATGCCGGAAGTATGAGAAAGCAAGCTGACACTCATACTCACTAAAAGAAAAAAAAAGTTCTAGCAAAGTCAGCCCGAATACTGGCATACCTGGAGTTTTGATTGGTTTGGTGTCTCTAAAGAGAGACGTAGTTGAGTGGTGAAACTGGGCCAATGGTAAAGAAATAATTGTGGGTGATGGATGCAGCTGACTTGCAGGGACTTATCTTGCCTCTCCTCCCAGGATGCCAGCTTTCAGCTGTGACTAGTGTACCCATAAAAAAATAGTATTTTTTTACAAATGACCAAAAGACACATGAAAAAATGCTCCACATCACTAATCATCAGGGAGATTCAAATCAAAACAACCATGAGGTACTACCTCACACCACAGAGAATGGCACACATCACAAAGAATGAGAACAAACAGTGTTGGCGGGGATGTGGAGAGAAAGGAACTCTTATCCACTGCTGGTGGGAATGCCGTGTAGTTCAACCTTTATGGAAAGCGATATGGACATTCCTCCAGAAACTGGAAATCGAGCTCCCATACGATTCAGCTATACCACTCCTAGGAATATACCATAGGAACACAAAAATACAATACAAAAAACCCTTCCTTACACCTATATTCATTGCAGCACTATTTACCATAGCAAGACTCTGGAAACAATCTAGATGCCCTTCAACAGATAAATGGCTAAAGAAACTTTGGTACATATACACAATAGAATATTATGCAGCTGTCAGACGAGATGAAGTCATGAAATTTTCCTACGCATGGATGTACATGGAATCTATTATGCTGAGTGAAATAAGTCAGAGAGAGAGAGAAAAATGCAGAATGGTCTCACATCTATGGGTTTTAAAGAAAAATGAAAGACATTCTTGCGATAATAATTTTCAGACACAAAAGAGAAAAGAGCTGGAAGTTCCAGCTCACCTCATGAAGCTCACCACAAAGAGTGATGGGTTCAGTTAGAGAAATAACTACATTTTAAACTGTCCTAATAATGAGAATATATGAGGGAAATGGAGAGCCTGTCTATAGTACAGGCGGGGGTTGGGTGAGTAGGAGGGAGATCTTGGACAATGGTGATGGGAACATTGCACTGGTGACGGGGGTGTTCTTTACACGACTGAAACCCAAACACAATCATGTCTGTAATCAAGGGGTCAAATAAATAATAAAAAAAGTATTTTTTAAAATTTCAAAATAAAGGCCCACTACTCATGCAAACTCAAAAAATATTATAAGCAAGTTTCATAACCACAATAGTGATAAGAGAAAACCTGGAAAAGATTTAGTTTTCACAATGGCAACTGCAGTTTGCTGCAATAAAATAATTAAAATGTGTTTTTATACATAAATATTTAACTAGGCAAAAATATTCAATTAAATATATATTTAAGTGGGTAAAAAATTAAGAAGGCAAAAATTTCTGTAAAACATATTATGAATTTCATAGAAAATATACACCAAAATATTTGATTAAATTAACTTACTTAAAGCAGAAATAAATGTTAACTAAGGGGCCAAAGATTTAGTACAGCTTTAGTTCTTGCCTTACATACAGTTGATCTGAATGTCCCTGTGAGCCCCTCCGGAGTAAGCCCTGAACACTGCCAGAGTGGGCCCAAACCAAAACAAACCAAAAAAAAATTTGATATAATTTTTTTTTTTTGGTTTTTGGGTCACACCTGGCAGTGCTCAGGGGTTATTCCTGGCTCCATGCTCAGAAATTGCTCCTGGCAGGTAGGTACGGGGGACCATATGGGGCACCGGGATTCGAACCGATGACCTTTTGCATGAAAGGCAAACGCCTTACCTCCATGCTATCTCCCGTGATATTACTTTTTTTTTTTTTTTGGTTTTTGGGCCACACCCAGTGACGCTCAGGGGTTACTCCTGGCGATGCGCTCAGAAGTTGCTCCTGGTTTCGGGGACCATATGGGGCACGGGGGATCGAACCGTGGTCCGTCCAAGGCTAGCGCGGTAAGGCAGGCACCTTTACCTCCAGCACCACCGTCCGGCCCCCCGTGATATTACTTTTAATGATATTTCAAAGTGATATGAATTTGCCAAACTATTATTAAATTTATTTAGTTTTTTGTTTGTTTTGTTTTTGAGCCACACCCAGCAGTGCTCCTGACTCTGTGCTCAGAAATCACACTTGACAGGATCCAGAGACCATATGGGATTCCAGAGATCTAACCCAGGTCTGTCCCAGGTAGGCAACATGCAAGGCAAATGCCCTTTCACTGTGCTATCCCTCTGGCCTTCATTTATTTAGTTTTATTGAAAACTAGGAGATTTTAAGAACTGAAAGATCTTCAGCTACAGCATCAAATAATTACATAGATTCTCAAATCTTACTAACAATGTTAAAGATTTATTAATAATTTGAGAATTATATTCTTTTTCATCAGTGTTAGCTGAATTTTAACATGTCACTGACTGACTACCACTTTGGTGATATTTTGTTTCAAAGATATAAAGATTCCAAATTCCCATTGGAAAACTCAAATTCTTGACATAGGTTTCTTGACTTGAGAATTTTATTCATTTTCTTTGGTTTATTCTATATTGTTCTTGTGTTTTTGTGGTAGTAGTTTTGGTTCACATAGCAGAGATGTAGGCTACTCCTTACTATCTTTGGGGTCCATGTAATTCCAGCGAACAAACCCAGGGCTCCCATATGTTATGCATAACTCTTTGTTATGTCCCTAAACTTAACATGGGTGTTTTTCAATTTTTAAAAATTTGATATTCTTTGATAGAATTTTGACTAGATATGAAAATTTTAGTTCCTATTAATACTGATAATGCTCATACTAAAAAAGGTTTAAAATGTGTTAGAATTTTTAAAGAAGACTTGTGTTTCCCTTCTTGTTTTATACCAACTCCTAAAGCATATGGAAAATGTACACCCTCTCCATTTTTGAAGCAAGCTCCTTCAAAAGTGTCATAGATGGAACTACAGAGATGGTACAGCAGGTAAGGCTTTCAGTGGACCTGGGTTCCAACTCTGGCATTCCTTATGGTCCCCAATGAGCACCAAGAATAAGTCCTTTGTGCATAGCTGGGAGTAACACCTGATCATAGCTAGGTGTGATCCTAAACAAAGAAACAAAAGTATCATCTAGTTCTTAAAATCATTATATACGTGGGGCTGAGGAGATAATACAGTGAGTAGGGTGCTTGCCTTTCATGCAACTAACCAACATTCATTCCCCAGCATCCCAAGTGGTCGTCCCCTGAGCCTTCCAGGTATAATACCTGAGTACAGAGTCAGGAGTAACCCCTGAGTACTGCTGATGTAACAAAAGAGAACTGTATTTAACAAATGCTATGAAAATTATCTATTCATCAAACTGTTCAAAAAAATAGAAGAGAACTTCATGACTTATATGCTTCTTCTGTTTGTTTGTTTGTTTGTTTGTTTTGGGGTAACACCTGTGACTTCAGGTGTTACTCCTGGTTATAAGCTCAGAAATCACTCTCCTGGCTTGGGGGACCATATGGGACTCAGGGGGATCAAACCGCAGTCCATCCTAGGCTAGCAAGGGCAAGGCAGACGCCTTACTGCTTGTACCACGACTCCAGCCCCTTGAACTTATATTCTTGGCAAATGTCTTTTGTTTGAATTATTGAGGATTTCTTTTCGGGAGGTCACACTTGACAGTGCTCAGGAGTTACTCTTTGTTCTACACTCAAAATCGCTCCTGAAAGGCTGGGAGACTATATGGGATACTGGAATTTGAACCACCATCCTTCTGCATGCAAGGCAAATACCCTACTTCCATGCTATCTCTCCAGCCCTGAGAATTGAGGGTTTCTGAAAAATGTACTATCATAACTCAAATTAAAGATTTTCTTGAGACAATAGAAATTCTTGCTAAATATTCAATAAGCAAAAAAGTGGCAGTATAATTCATGCCACAAAAATTGACAGTGTGATTTATGTTTTCTCACCGCTATGACACTGCATATAAATAAGCAAAATGTGACACTCCAAAGAACCCAAAACTTCTTTGTAACCTAACACTATGTATGTTATCAAGTATTAAGTATTAGATATTCTATAAAAATTGAAAATTTTATTAACAAAAGTCAATAATAATTATTTTTCATTGTCTCTAATACAAATCAATATGCCAAAGATATTTCTTATAATCCATATTACTTACATTTCTGCCATAACATTATGAAAACATTGAATAATTCTTTGCTAATTGCAATTCATCTAAAGATGCTTTTAAACATATGTCACTCCACTCGGAGTTTGATGACAACTACAACAAAGTGACACAAGAGATAGTGAATTTAATGAATTTGAATGCAGATTTGAAACATACTCAAATCAATAATTATAAAAATATAAACCAAATTTGATAAACAGATACAGAAATGACTATGGAAAGAAAATGCCCTTTTCTAGTACCATTTAGGTGTATTTTACATCCCTGGAATATGTGTAGCTCTTTTCAACTGCAAATTTTATAAAAATCTAAATCTAGATCAAATGTTTATGATAAAAATTAACATCTAAATCAAGATGGGTAGAAGTGTAAATTATACGCCAGATTTTGAAAACTATGTATGAAAACAAACTGAAAATATATATGCTTTATGCTGATCAAAAGTGGAAATGATACTATTTTGACCAGCATAGTTAAATCAATGTCTAGAATAATTTCATTAATCATGAATATATATTGATGTAAGTGAGGCAGTTATTTAATTTTAATATCTAAATAAAAGTAGGCAAATAAATTACCTACAGATTACCTGGTGGTTTGTGTAGATATTCACTCTCAAGGAAGGAAATAATAAAAAACCTTACTTCTTTTTGTAATATCTTTATTTAAGCACCACGATTACAAACAAGTTTGTGGCTGGATTTTAGTTACAAAAAAGAACAATTCACTTCACCAGTGCAATATTGTCGGTTTTTTTGTTTTGTTTTGTTTTGTTTTTTGTTTTTTTTTTGTTTTGTTTTGTTTTTGGGCCACACCCAGTGACTCTCAGGGGTTACTCCTGGCTACGCGCTCAGAAATCGTTCCTGGCTTGGGGGACCATTCGGACACCGGAGGATCAAATCGTAGTCTGTCCTAGGCTAGCACAGGCAAGGCAGGCACCTTACCTCTAGTGCAACCACCCTATATTGTTTTTCATAAAGGCTAGACTAGATGGTATTCCCACCAGCAATGAAAAAAAGTTCCTTTCTCTCCACATCCCCACCAGCACTAATTGTTCATATTCTTTTTGATGTGTGCCAGTCTCTGTGGCATAAGATAGTTTATCTGTTTTTTTTTGGAGGGGGTCACAGGAGTAACCCCTGAGCACTGCCAGGTGTGACCCAAAAACCACAAAACAACAAAAAACAATCCCCCACCCCCCAACTTTACTTGCTGAAGGATGTAGAACCCTATGTTTCACTCGGAGGGACAACTCAACTTAAAAGGAAAGAAAAATTGTTGAGTCTACTTAGAAACTAGTATCTCAAGATACAGCTGCAGTTACCCTGCTGGAAAATCTACCCATTGAGTCCTTCAATTTGTCTAGTGAATTTTTCAGACCTGTTATTTGACCTGATATATCAGTTTGGAGTTTTCTGATTTCTATCTTCATATTCTCTTGATTCTTTTAGTGTTCTGTTCTATACTTTCTTTGAGTTCTGTGAACATCCTCCATATTTCTTCTCTAAACTCCATATCTGAGAGACTAAGTCAGTGGTCAGCATGCTGTGGCTCAGGAGCCACATGCGACTCTATACATTTTTTTTGGTCACACCCGGTAGTGCTCAGGGGTTGCTCCTGGCTCCATACTCAGAAATTGCTCCTGGCAGGCACGGGGGACCATATGGGACACCGGGATACGAACCAAGATAGTTTCTCATAGTTGTTTTGATTTGAATCTCCCTGGTGATTAGTGATGTAGGACATTTTTTTTCTTGTGTCTTTTGGCCATTTTTATTTTTTCTTTGAGGAATTGTCTTTTCATTTCTTCTCCCTATTTTTTGATCGGATTAGCTGTTTCTTCCTTGCTAAGATCTGTCAATACCTTGTATATCTTAGATATTAGCCCCTTATCTGATGGGTATTGGGTGAATAGTTTTTCCCACTCAATGGGTGGTTTTGTACAATGGGTACTATTTCCTTTGAGGTACAGAAGCTTCTCACTTTAATATAGTCCCATTGGTTTATCTTTGCTTCCACTTGTTGGACAATGCTGTTTCCTCTTTGAAAATGCCTTTAGTATCAATGTCATGGAGTGTTTTACCTACATGTTCTTCTATATACCTCATGATTCCAGGTCTAATATTAAGGTCTTTAATCCATTTGGATTTGACCTTTGTATATGGTGTTAAATGGAGGTCCATGTGCATTTTTGCATGTGGCTGAGCAGTTGTAACACTTGTTCAACAGGCTTTTTCCTTGCTCTGTTTTGTATTTCTTGCCACTTTATCAAAGATTAATTGATTGTATGTCTGGGGAACATTCTCTGAATACTCAAATCTATTTCACTGATCTGAGGGACTATCTTTATTCCAATACCATGATGTTTTAATGACTATTGCTTTCTAGTACAATTTAAATTTGGGTAAAGTCATGCTTCCCATCTTTTTTACCCAAAGGGTTGCTTTAGAGATTCGGGGGTTTTTATTGATCCAAATTTCTGAAATTTCAGTAATGTTTGATCCACTTCTTTGAAGAATGCCATGGGTATCCTTAGAGGAATTGCATTAAATCTGTACAATGCTTTGAGGAGTATTGCCATTTTAATGATGTTAATCCTACCAATCCATTACCAGGGTATGTGTCTCCATTTCCTTGTGTCCTCTTTTACTTCTTGAAGCAGTGTAGTTTTCTTTGTATAGTTTTTATCTCTAACTAGTTCTAACTAGTTACAAGTTAACTACTTCAAGGTATTTGAGTTTTTGTGGCACTAATATGAATGGGATTTTTAATGTACATTTCTTCTCTATCATTATTTCTATATAAGAAGAAAAACCTAACTTCTTAGTCTCTCAGATTTAGCATAAAAATGTTTAAAAATGTAGCGATTATACTGGAGAATTTGATGAACACATAAGCTAGACATAAAAGCCACCAGTAAGTAATCAATGCAAAATAAGTCTAAAATATTGTCCTAGGTAAAGAAGCTAATGAACATCCTGCATGCTATTCTGAAAAAAAAAAAAGACATTGGGTTAAACAAAACTTGAATAAAAAGCATGACTGTCCATGAATAATCTTGCATCATTGCTTTGTTGTGACAAGTAGGTGACTTGAAGATAGTCTATTAATACTCTTCTAGATAGAGATGAGGAAAATAGGCATCTATTGTAACCTCTTCACAACTATTTGTGTATCTAAACTATCTTAATAGAAAAGCATCACTGCCAAAATATAATACCACTAGCTTATTTATATTTTTAAATGTAACTAGCAACTATTTTTTTTTAATTTCATCCATCTCTCCTAGTCGGACAGGAACAGCCAGAGGCCAGTTTTCCCCTGTCTTCATACAAAGCCAACAATTGGCAGCTAAAGAAGGGTTAGAGAAATTAAGAAGTTTGTGAGTTCTAGGATGTTCTTAGTATTCGGATCATTTTTTTTCCATCATTTTTCTGGCCCCTAGGATTTTACAATTTCTTCAGTCATTTCCTTTAGCCTTTCTGGTTTGGGTGCCCGGGGCAATTCTCTAATCCTGCCAACCCTGTCAACTGGTAAATGCCTATCCTACCAAGATGGGGACCGGAAAGAGACAGGTATGACAGACTCTCACAACAGTTAATTTCAGATATGGAGACAGTATATAAATCTATTAGTGATCTGCAGGACCAGCTACCCCGAGCCCTACCAGTAGGGGCAGGAACACCACGGCTTGCCGAGACTGACGAGTGCTGCCTAAGAGATTTATGCTAGGCAGAGGGATGGGCTCTGTCCCCAGAATGATGTCAATGTTGGCATCTAACTTTTCAGCAGGCATCTGGGGTCGGAGGGAGTGATACTGGGGCCACTTAGGCATTAGGGTCTCCATCTCCTTTATAGTCCAGTCTATGACCTCCTTCTCTCTTTCCTGGTCTATCACTCCCATCTGAGATGTGAACGGGTGCCTTTAGGGGTCAGGAAACCAAGTTTCCCACTTGGACCATGCAACTTGCGGCTCCATAGGTGGACTTATGGCTATTAATTGTCCATTAATTAATATTAATACTCCCCTTGTAAGTCTCAGTGAGCTTGGTCACCAGATATGCCTTGTTATTTTTGGTACACTCGATACTCCCTATAACACCAGGAGTGAATTTGATCAAGCTCCACACGTCCATCAAGGCATCCCCACACCCGAAGAGGGAGGCAAAGGCTGAAGTTTTGCTTCACACACCCATTCCGGCTTTGCCCCTCCCCCACATGGGAAAAAGTAGGGGACTGGAGGTAAGCAGTTCTAGTTCCACAGTCTACAGATCGAGTGTACAGAAGCCTACTGTTGAGTTAATAGCTCCCCCACCCACCGCAGACACAGGGGTTTCCATAGGGTCTTTTTACCAGTTCATCCGGGTGTATGGCCTGATTGAGTCCTCCCTCAGCAAGTGCCAAGAGGAGCATTGTCAGAGTCAGTGAGCGCAGCAGGGCTGGAGTGTGCCTGCCAGACAAGAATCTTGAGCGGATTCTCAGTGTGCTCCACTTTCCACTCTCAGGGTTGAGATCAGCAGGGGCAGGTTTTAGATGGGAGGCGTGAACCCAGGAAGCAATGCCGTCCACCTTAACAGTAGTCGGGGTTATCAGAAGGATGACATAAGACCCTTTCCACCTAGACTCTAGTGTCTGCGAGTGGTGCCATCTCACCAGGACCTGGTCTCCCAGTTTGAAAGGGTGAGGCACCGTCAGTTCTCCCGGTTCATATGCCTGTCTGAGTCCCTTCCAGACTTGGTTTTGAAGGGCAGCGATGATGGCCAGTCGAGCTGCTAGGGTAGTGGAAGGGGGAGAGAAAACATCATAAGGTTCAGAAAGCATTTGCCCTGGGGGGTGCTCCATACAACTCTTCAAAGGGGGTTAATTCACACAAAGAAGGCAAGGGGGTATTTCTTGTCCTGAAGAGGGCTGAAGGTAGGAGGGTGGTCCAGTCCCCAATGCCAGTCTCTAAAGATAATTTGGTTAGAGCCTCCTTAATTGTTCTATTCATCCTTTCTACCTGCCCTGAACTTTGGGGTTGATATGCACAATGCAGTTTCCAATTCATCCCCAGGGTCTTGGCTTACTTGGGCCACAAAAGCAGGTCCGTGGTCTGACCCAATTACCTGAGGAGGTCCAAACCGGGGGAAGATGTCATCTAATATCTTCTTACCCACCACCCGGGCTATTTCTTTCTTGCATGGGTAAGCTTCCACCCATCCTGAAAATGTATCTACAAAGACTAGCAAATACTTTAGTCCATATTTGGTGGGCTTGATTTCAGTGAAATCAGTCTCCCAATGTTGGCCTGGTCTCTCCCCTCTCAAGTCTCTTTCCAGTCCCCATCTTGGTAGGATAGGCATTTACCAGTTGACAGGGTCGGCAGAATTTTACCATTTTTTCAGCCATTTCCTTTAACTTCTCTGGTTTGGGTGCCCGGGACCATTCTCTAATCAGCTCCATCATTTTTCTGGTCCCTAGGTGGGTGAGTTGGTGAAGAGTTTGCAGATACTGATTGACTTCTTGTACTTTATCAGAAAGAAGGAAGTCTATAGTTGACACTGGAGGGAGGTAATAGAGTTCAGTAACAGCAAGCACAGGGGTCTCCTTCGTGCAGAATGCTGCTGCCTTCACTGCTTCATCAGTTCTTTGGTTCCCAGACACAACGGTCCCTTTGCCCATTTGATGACCAGGACAGTGATCTATGGCCAGTTCTTTGGGTAGGAGTAGAGCTGATAAAAGACACAGTATCTCTTCTTTGTTTTATATTTCTTTTCCCGTGGAGGTCAGTAGTCCCCTCCTTTGGTAAATAGCGTCATGGGCATGGGCAGTCCCAAAAATGTACCTGCTATCCGTGTAGATTGTTGCTTTTTTTCCCGCTGCCATTTCCAATGCCCTGGTAATGGTTATCAACTCAGCTCACTGAGCAGAGGTTCCCTCTTTTAGGTGCTGGGATCAGATAACATCATGGTCACTCACCACTGCAGCTCCAGCTCGCCTCTGGAGGAAGCTGGAGGATCCTGGAGGAAGCTATTTCCATCTGTGTACCATATGATGTCAGAGTTCTTTAATGGTTGGTCCTGTAGGTCCCTCCACAACCCACTCTCTTCAGCCAGCAAATCCTGACAGTTATGCAACACTGGTGTCTCTGACTCTTCAGGGAGCAGGGTGGCCGGATTGAGAGTCACAGGTAGGGCGATGGTTATTCTGCCTTTGTCTAGAAGGATACTCTGATAGTGGGTGATACGGGCATTGAGAGCCAACAGTCGGGGGGCTGTCGAATTACACTTTCCAGAACATGAGGAGCTATTATAGTTAACTTCTGTCCCAAGGAAATATATCTGCATCCTTTACTGGCAGTGCAGCCGCGGCTATTGCTCTCAAACATTTAGGCCACCCGCTGGCCACTGAGTCTAGTTTCTTTGACAGATAGGCAACCAGCCTTTTCCACGGACCCAGCGTCTGAATCAGCACTCCCCGTGCCATCCCCCCTTTCTCTGCTAGCATCAGGGAGGGCCAGGGCCAGGGCTGTGAGCAGAGCTGTTTTGATAGAGTCAAATGCCTTCTGGCATTCATGGGTCCACTCAAACTTGGTATCCCCTTTCATGAGGGGGTATAGTGGGGCTGCCAGACTGGTGAAACCAGGGATCCAGAGGCGGTAGAAACCTGCCGTCCCCAGAAACTCACATAACTGCCGGCGGGTGCTAGGCACTGGGATTTGTGCCACAGCCTTCTTCTGGGCCTTTCTCTCGTAGCGTATATCCAGAAACGTCACCTCTCTCTGGCACAGCTGCGCCTTCTTGGCTGATGCTCTATAGCCTAGCCGGGCAAGTGGCCTGCTTGCAATCCTCTTCATTTTTCTTGCAATTTAAAGATCGTTCACATACTGCAGCAAGGTAACCTGGAATGCTGGCTGCGGAAGAGACTTAAGTCTTGGTGCAGGGCCTCATCAAAGATGGTAGGGGAGGTCTTAAACCCCTGGGGCAGTCTGTTCCAGGTTAGTTGGCCTGAAATACCTGACTCAGGATCACTCCACTCAAAAGCAAATAAAGGTTGACTGGCTGGATGTGGGAACAGGCAGAAGAAAGCATCCTTTAAGTTCAATACAGTGTACCATATTCTTTCAGGGCCTATGGTGCTGAGGAGATTGTATGGGTTAGGCACAGTGGGATGGATAACTTCCACTCAGCTGTTAACCACCCTTAGGTCCTGCACCGACTGATAGTCCCCGGTTCCAGGCTTTTTGATCATGAGTAGTGGAGTATTCCAGGCCGACTGACACTGTACTAGGACCCCTGTTGGAGAAGTTTCCGAATATGAGGAGTTATGCCTTTCTTCGCTTCCTGACTCATGGGGTACTGTCTGACTCACACAGGGACAGCAGTAGCTTTCAGCTTTACCACTACTGGAGCCTACAAGGTAGACAACCCCAGTCCCGCAGTTTTGGCCCAAGCTCCTAGAACTAGTCTTAACCAAAAATCGGTGTCTTGGTTTTCATGTGGCAAGGGATCATTTGTGAATAGTCTATATTCATCTTCAGCCCTAATGGTCAGGACAGAGGTGGTAAGTGATTGGACATTGGGATTAAGAAAAGCAATTTCTGGACCAGTTTCTTCAAAAGTTATTTGGGCTCTGAGTTTGGTTAGCAAGCCTCGTCCCACTAGAGGTGAGGGGCAGTTCGGTATGACCAGGAAAGGATGCTTGATTTCTCCTTTCCCCAAGTCCATAGTCTGGGAAGAAGTCCAAGAATGGTAGCTACTTCCATTAGCTCCTTGTACTAAGGATTATTTACTAAAGAGAGATCCCAAGGACTTCTTTAGAACTGAGTATACTGTCCCTGTGTCAAGTTCAAAGTCTATGAGAGTACCCTACACTTTAAATTTAGCCCTGAGCTCCAGGAGGGGGTTGGAGCCCTGACCCAACTATTCAGATTCAAGGGCCAGGGTCCTTGAAGGTCGAAGGGGGGGGGTCGTGGGAGTTGGGTGCATTCCTGAGCCCAGTGTCCTCTCTGGTGGCAGCAAATGCATTGATCCTTGTACAGGGATCAGCGTCTTCGTGGGCCCAGGTCCCTACCTTTCTGATCTGCACTAGATTTGTCTACCGCTACTGCCAAGACCAGCTTCTTATTCCTTCTTCTGTCCCTTTGTTCTTCGCTTCTCTCTCTCTCTTCCCTCTCTTTTTCCTCTGCTTCTTTTCCTTCCCCGTCTCTCTTCTCCTGCCACTCTCTCCTCTCCTTTTCTAGTCACTCCTCTCTTTCCTCCTTTGTTTCTCTCTTACTGAACACTTTCTGAGCCTCCTTTACTAGTTCCTGTAATGTCTTTCCCTGGATATCCTCCAGCCTCTGATGTTTCTTTCTTTCTTTTTTTTCTTTTTTTTTTTTTTTTTTTTTTTTTTTTTTTTTTTGTTTTTGAGCCACACCCAGTGGCGCTCAGGGGTTACTCCTGGCTATGTGCTCAGAAGTCGCCGCTGGCCTGGGGGACCATATGGGGCATGGGGGATCGAACCGCGGTCCGTCCAAGGCTAGCACAGTAAGGCAGGCACCTTACCTACAGCACCACCGTCTGGCCCCTGAGGTTTCTTTCTAATATCTGCTGCTGACTGCCCTACAAAAGCCATAATGACCAAAGCCTGATGAGTTTCAGAGGTTGGATCGAAAGAGGTATACCTCCTATAGGCTTCCATCAGCCTTTCTAGGAAAACCATGGGAGGCTCATTGGATCCCTGTATCACCTCTTTTACCTTGGCCAGATTGGTGGGCTTCCTAGCCACTTCCCAGAGACCTCTTATGAGAGTTTGGTGATAGGTGGACAGGCTCCCCCTACCTCCATACGTGTTGGGGTCCCAATCTGGTCTCCGCAAGGGGAAAGTGTCATCAATAACATCATGTCTGGTCATCACCAAGCCATCTAATCCTATCACATTTCTTCGGGTTGCTACCAATATGCGGTCCTGTTCTTCAGTAGTGAACAGGGTATGAAGCAACTGCTGGCAATCATCCCAAGTAGATTGGTGGGTGTTCATCAAAGAATCTAAAAGATTAATTAACCTAGTGGGGTCTTCAAAAAAGAGGGATAGTTAAGCTTCCAATTATATAGGTCAGAAGAGGAGAAGGGCCAATACTGGAGGGTAGGCATCTCCCTCCTACCCCCATCGTTCATCATAGGCCCTACTGGCTGCAGCCCTATGCCTGGGTCCCTCCTAGTACCATTGTCCACTTTCCTTATAAATTAGTCCAGCTGCATTAGACCGCATTAGACTGCATTAGGCACCTTCTGAATCACAGAAGGAGATATGGGGAATAGGGCAGGGGAGGGGGTGTGTTCTCAGGAGTTCTCAGGATCACCCATCACCTAGGCAGCACTTTACATACTACAAAAGTTTGCCACAGTTATCCTATGCAAACACAAGAGAGGCAAAGTCAGCAAGCACATCCACAATCTTGAACTCATGGATGAGTTTGACACCCACCAGTTCTCAAGTACTATAAGCTACTTAAACATAATTACCCTTCCAATAAAAAGCAAAATGGGGGGAGTGGATGCTGTAATCAGTGCCAGTCTCCCATACTGATCTGATTGTTGGTTCCTGTGGGGGGGTGGGAGTGTTACTAGGTTTCCTTTCAAGGACTTCACTGTTATTCTAAGGAATGCATTTAATTACAGAGAGAACTCGGGTAGTTGCTTTCTAGTAGCTGGCACTTTTCAAGTTATTCCTCTCAGAGCCTTTCCTATGCTGAAATAGCAATGGTCTGTTTACAGCAAGACCACATCTTCCCACTTAAATTTTAGAGTTTTCTGCCACACCAAAGTGAATGGAGGTAGGGGGAGGTCAAAGTACCCCTCCTCTATAGCCTCCTCAAACAACATCACAGCAGGAAGCAGGATCCCTTTGCTAACCAGAGCTCCATTTTCATTGGCTTGCAAATCAGAACTCTGAACTGTAAATAACTCAGGTTTGAAAGTGGTCACCTCGGTTTCATTAAGAGTTACACAGTGCTTTTCTAGAGAAATTCAAACACCTCTGAACAAATTTTAAAGACTGAAATCTCTAAAAACAAAATCCTGAGCCAGTTTCTGTTTACTCTTTAAACTCCCGTTTGCTGGAGAGGCCGGGTCTTAAAGACCAGTTAGAGACCAGTTAGTGCTTCTAGAATCACTGCTCATCCAGTGGAGGGAATGGGTGGGGGGAACCACTGCAGTGATGGATGGTGTTTGAGTGGCCCTCAAGCACAGTGCCCCAGAATTCAGCTCATCTAAATCAACAAAGGTGACCTCTTAGCACTTCTGTCTTTTCTTCTAAAATTGATGCTCAGTCTCCTTCTGAGTTCCAGTGTCATCCATCTCTGTTCATCTGCTCTTTGGGGCCAGTCAAGTTGGTGTCAGGGACGGAATATGGAACCTCACGTCTTAATCCCTTCCACCAAACAGGAACAGGGCTGTCTCTTTGTGTCTCTTTCAGCATTCCGAGTTCCAGCGCCATTCCTCAATCTCTGTTCCCTGGGAGAGTGAGGCCTGTGTCTGGGCGACTGCAGTCCTAATCCCCTCTACCATGCTCTGGGCCTCCTCTCCAGCCTTCCTTTCTTCTGAGTTCCAGTGCCATTACTGAAACCACCTTCCTTCCCATCAGCCCTCCTTTTCCCAAACCTCGCAGATACACTAGCATCATTTCAATATATATCATAGACTTCCTGGCAGATTTGATCTAGCACTTCTTTCAATATTCTAATATTCCAGCACTTGAAACCTCTAAATGCATAGATCAACGAGGAAGCTAAAGAAGACATCTACAGTGGGGAATAAGGAGAGAAATCCTGGCAAATCTTCAAGCCCATCCAAATACCTGAATCTTATAGATAAGGACCTAAAATCAACATATAATGACTTAGTAATGGAAATCAATGAGTCACTAGCCTGCAAAATTAAGAAATCTATAGAAAAACAATTCAACAATTTCAATGAAAAACTCAGAAGATGAGAGAATTTATACAAGTGGAACTGAAGGAACTAAAAAAACATGTTAGCAAGTCATGATAATAGAATTACACAGGTGGAGAATCGCATAGATGAACTTGAAGACAAATTATAAGCCAGCAATGATAAAGGAGTCAAAAAGAAAGGAGAGACAAAACCCTGGAACAAAATATAAGGTACTTAATGAACAAAGACAAGAAAAATAATCTCCACATTATAGTATTTCCTGGAAGGGAAACGGGAAATGAGAAAATGAGAAAGGGGAAGAACACCAAGTAAGGGAGATAATAGCAGAGAACTTCCCCACCCGTAGGAAAAAGATTTCTCTACAAATCCAAGAGGCAAAAAGAGGCAGAAAGAGGGTCAAACAAAATAGACCATAACAGAACAACACGAATACATTTAGTTATCCAAATGGCAAAAAAACAGAGAATGAGACCAATTCTTGAAAGCAGTAATGGAGGGAAAAGCAAAGAAATCCCCTTGGGGGCTGGGTGGTGGCGCTGGAGGTAAGGTGCCTGTGCTAACCTAGGACGGACCTCGGTTTGATCCCCCGGTTCCCCATATGGTCCCCCGTGCCTGCCAGGAGCGACTTCTAAGCGAATAGCCAGGAGTAATCCCTGAGCGTCACCGGGTGTGGCCTAAAAAAAAGAAAGAAAGAAACCCTCAAATATAAAGGAAACAACATAAGAATTAAACCAGAATTTCCACTTGAAACAATCCAGGCAAGAAAAGAGTGGAATGACATATTCAAATTACTAAGTGAAAGAAACTTTCAACCTATAGTTCACTATCCAGAAAAACTCTCATTTGTCATGGAAGGGAGGGTTAAAAAACTTTCAGACAAGAAAGAACTCGCAATATTTGCACTATCCAAATCGACCCTAAGTGTACCCCAAGTGTATTCAAAGAATAATTACACAAGCCAAATCCCCAATTGTAACAGCAACAACCCTACACAATATAATGACTTAGCAGCCCTTTCTGTCAATAATTTCCTTAAATGTCAGTGGATTAAATTTTCCCTTTAAGAACAGATACAGCTGTTTAGATTGAGCAGGCATCCAATCAACTGCTCTTTACAGATGTCTATAATATTATTCAAATGCTTTTAGTCACAGAAATAGGTACAGAATGTATTAGAAAGCCATGGGCTCCCATAATGCTTGCTAAAAGTAGTTTTAATGTCAATTTTACTATGTCTATAATAGCTCATTGATCTTTTTATCCACAGTGGTGCTTGGAGACAGAGGTTGGTCATCCCAGTTCTACATTACAATGCTATAATATATTAGACTCAGAAGATAGGGCTATTATGATAGTGTCACAACAAAAATTCTAATCTATTCATTTTCTATTTGATATTGCCTGATAATATAATCTAAAATATATGCCCACAGGTAGCAATAGAATATGCAACTGAATGCCATGAACAACTCTTCAGAACTCATGCATTGAATACATTGTTAAAAACTGTTTTCAATTGTAGGTAATTTATCATTTACCATAATGCCTGTAATTTTATATTACTTTTATGGAAGGAAACTGGATGTTCAAGACTCATTAGACAATATTTCCTGGTATGGACTCCTTTTACAGTGCTCATTACCATAATTACTTAGTTTTCTAGCCTTAAAAATTATGATTGTTCTTTAGAATGCCCTATACCAAATCTATCCCATAAAGCCTTTCTTTAGTAAAGTTTACAGTCACCAATCTTGAGTGGCCTAGAAAATGGAAAACCTTTCCATCTGACTTGCCAGCTTTATAATTTTAAGCATTCTGTCCCATTTCACCTGGGTCAGCTTTTCAACTGTAACCATTGGATCGATCCTCAATGTCTATGTGTGCTCATGATTGTAGGTGTTGGCCACCTCAATGTCTGTCTAATACCTATCTGTAATATACATAATGTCTGTCTATGTTGTATATTGCCTTTTTCCTGTTATATATAACCCCTTCTTCCCCCCTTTGCTTACCATCTTACAAATTCTTTTCTAGCCCTTCACTCTCTCATCCCCCCATCTGTT
>PVKC010007270.1:0-29772 GCA_004027635.1 Crocidura indochinensis
GGTAAGTAAGCATGAAAACATTGTGCTCCTAAATTTGTCATCCCTCTCAAATTTTGGGCTTCGTAAAAGCTTAAAAACTGGAGTATACAAGATTTTGTTTCTCTCCAGAGTCTGTAGAGCCACTTCTTTTTGTTCAGGCACATGACTGGTGTATGTGAACATATGCTGTTGTGTATTTGGCTTTCATTCTAATTTCCTTAAAATAGAGATAATTTTGTGTAATAAAACATGCTAAAGATGTATTTTTTTATTTTATAAAGATCCATAGACTTCTTTCTATTTTAAGAAAAATTTGCTTTTTAAAAATAAAATAAAGAAAAATTATTGCCTATCCTGTGTGTGGCCTGAATACAACCCTACCCCCAACCTCATAGAGGTTATCCATTAAGGTTTTAAAAAAGGAAATATATTATTCCTAATTATTCTTATCTTATTATATAATACTTAGTGTATTTCTTTTTAATGTATAATCTTATGCCAGAAAAGAACATTTTGGCTTATTTTATATGTAGGCTGAAAGAAAAATTACAAAGGGCTTTATGTTTACTATTTTAAATTTTTTCCTCTATTACTTTTCCTTTCAAGTTGAAAGGAAATTTTGTGCTACAGATCAACGGTTGGCTGAGGGTCAGCTGCTCTCCTTCAGGTCAATGAAGAATGTCAGAGAAAATTCTGGGCCAGCAGGCAGCCATATATTTTTTCCTTAATCTTGTGTGCGTGGGCGAAGTATCAGGCAAAGGTATAAATAAAATGCTTTGACTCCACATATGGTATTTGGGTTTAAATATCCTTCATAAACATTTTCCATTCCTATCAGCAGTTTTATTCATTATGGGATGCTCAGGAACTCTTCTTTTGGGACATTTAAGCATCAGCAAAGTTTTCTTGTGAAGAGAACATCTTTGGTATAATTTTAATGCTAAGACTGAATGCTTGTGGGAGAGTAATTCCTATATTGACTATCTAAAATTTTTGGTGGAGTTTCCCTTTTCCCTGATTGTTAGTTTTCAAGTACTCAATAGAGTAGACATAATGATGGAAAAATGTGTCTCTATTATTTTTTTTGTTTTTTTAGCCACACCCGTTTGATACTCAGGGGTTACTCCTGGCTCAGTGCTCAGAAATTGACCCTGGCTTGAGGGGACCATATGGGACCCTGGGGGATTGAACTGCAGTCCTTCCTTGGCTAGCGCTTGCAAGGCAGAGACACCTTACCTCTAGCGCCACCTCGCCAGTCCCTCTATTTTTCTTTTAAGTACTAGAATCTAGTACCTGATCTGCTGATAAGCTATGTTCTTCCTTATTCCATTAAGATGTATTTGGGATTTTAAATAAGATTTGCTTAAAAAATTTTAATCTATCTTAGCAAACAGGTTATATTTATCTTTTCACTCCTGTGTGAGACTGGCTTGGACCAGTTACTTTGAAAAAAATAAGTGTATCTTGGTTATAAAAGAATGCATTGATACATGTGTTCCTAGTGACAAATTACATATTACGCGTGTTATCCTCATTTATAAGAACTAAAAGAAAATCATATACTTCTAAACAACTACAGAAACATATCACTGCTGAGATCGACAAAAAATACCATCATCTCACTCATTTTACCTGACAAAAACATGATAATAGAGTTTAGTGGCAGTTTTGGACAAATTAAGAAGGGATGAGTTAGGATAGCTGGTGTCACAAACTTTTCTGTTATATTCCATTTCTGGTCCCTGTCAAGCCAACAAATCACAATTGCCTATCTGCCTTTTAAAATTGTTGTTTTGGGGCCACACCCAATGGTGCTCAGGGCTTACTCCTGGCTCTGAATGTAGTAGGATCACTCCTATTGAGGTTTGAGTTGCTGGGGGTAGACCTATGTTGGATACAGTCAAGCTCCCTACCCATTGTACTATTTTTTTGACTCGATATCTGTCTTGTGACTGCAGCAGTAGCACAGCTTCTGTCTCGGATTACTGGTATTGTCCTCATATAGTCATATCACCTTTCCTCAGTGAAGATCAACTTCTGGCTAATTAATAAACTTGAGAATTACACCCTTGCACCTCTTCTTTGATGAGCCAGGAACCCAACTATGTGTTTCTATGGAGATATATACTTTTGTATAATATTAAGTCACCAAACTACCTCGGATAGTTTTTGATTAATATAATCAGGCTGGTCTTTCAAAAGCAGAAGTCAAACTGGGTAAGATTGCAAAATGGGATGATTTATTTTTTATCCCTTTATACAACAGTATTTGCTGTTCTTGTTTTCTGCTATCCTACATTTCTTCTCCTTGGTACTGGATATACCAACTTGTCTGATTTTCTCTTCATCTTTTTTGAGGTTCTCAAAAGAGGTGAGGACTCACCAGTGAGGTGAGCGCCTCTGATCACAGTGACTTGACTACTTTGGTATTTTGTTGTTTGTTTGATAACTATTCACTCTTCACAAACCATGGAACAGAAACTCATACTGCAAAGTTCCTAACCTAGAGCTGGGTAGAGTAGCCAGAGGACTCAAACTATTCACTGATGGCTTTTATGAGAACTGACCTTGCTAAATGTAAAGGGCCAAGGGCTCAATGGCTCACAGAAAATGTGTCACTTGTGTTGAATCCTTGCCTGACACAGACTAAGTGCTGATACATGCTGTTAGAGGAAAACATAAAGCATCTCACAGTTGATTCTCCACTTAATGGAGACGATAGACTGACTTGGCTTATCTATTTCTTCAGATTTCTCCTGTGTCAAAATTCTATGTATTCTTTTGCAATGGCTATCTGTTATGTAACATTCAAGTTACTTTCTGCCACATCCTCATGCCTATACATCTTGAAATTCCATATTTATTTTTTTCTTCAAAGCTAGGCAGAAGGCAAATTCCTGGAGAAAATAATTTTTTTCTTTTATTCACTTATCAATGTTGTCACATCTATTCCCCATTCTTATTTACCTGTCCAAAAGTGGATATTCATAGACAGCTTTATATTTGTGGTCAAATATACAACTGTCATGTGACAAAACAAATGTAGATGTTTTTCAATTTTACGTAAGAGTATTATTAGCAGCAAATATATGACTAAAGTCAGCTGATCTCAGCAAAGGCCCATTATTGTCTACCATATTCTATATATCTTTCCAGGAAAGTACATTTCAGTATTTTTTATTTTATTTCATTTTTTCTTTTGAAGCACCATGATTTCCATATACTGTTAATGATAGGATTCGATGCATACAATGTTCAGACACGACATTTTCTACTAGAGGGTTTATTTTCCTCCACAATTATCTCACGGTTTCCTCCATTCACTCCTTGTCTCCTACCCACGGTAAATTCATTTCTGTAGAACAGTTCTGAGATTCTATTGCTTTTGACCAGTTGTTCTTTCCATACTATCTTTCTTCATATCTCACATATGAAAATTATCACTCTGTATCTGTACCTCTTCTCTTCATGATCACTATTTATTATATAAAATACAATATATTATATATATTATTTATATTATATCTTATGAATAATAATATGCTTACAAATACAATCATTATTTCAGTTGTCATAGAGCTACTATATGAAAATAAGCCACAGTCTTATTAATAATTACCAATTATTAATTTCTCTATTTGCTTTGTCTTTGTCTCTCTGAATACATTGTTTAATTTTCACTTTCATTCAGGAATTTATACTTAAGAAGTTTGTGCCAAGTTATAATTTCTGTCTCCCTGTACTCCGGAGTGCAAACTGTCCATAAAAAAATAAACTTGGAAGCAGACATTAAACAGGCATTAAATCTCTCATTATTGAAGCTCATCTTCAGACAGTGCATGAAAATAGTTTCCTGTGCATTCCCATTTTCATGAACTTTATATATAAAGTTATATATATATACATATATATATATATATATATATATATATATATATATATATAAAGATGTAAGTAAACTACCCATTCCTACTCTATCCAGGTTTCCTGTTTAAAGAGGACAAGTGTCTTACCTCTCCTAAATCTCAAAGACTGATCATTTATGTAAATAAATTTGCTCTTCAAATTCAGTGTTCCTAATATCAGTGTATTTTGGTAAGTGGAGGGACAGTTTGCTATGCAACTATTCATGAAGAAAGCTGTGATTTACCATTGTGACTACTTGATGTAGAGTAATTCAGGTAGGAATGATATCTCCTGACTTTTCTTTGCCAATTTAGATCTTTGTAAATAAATAAGGTCAGGTTAAAGTCTAGGAATCCCTTGATGTTCTGCACAGCAGAAGCCCCTGGAACTTCCAGGCTTATTTACAAGTATATGTCTATGAGATGATGGAAGTTTTGAAACTAATGAAGCAGAGACATAGCAGAGTGAAAGTGTCTTGTATATACATTACCTCAGATGAATTAGATACCAAATGTCAAGTACCAAAAATCATAGTAACCCAGAGAATCATCAGAGTGACAGGATTTCAGGGCTATTTTTTGCTATTTAAAAGAAAGCTATAAATCAGTTTTTGGCTTCAAAAATATGATCTTGTTTTTATTTCTTGTACATATGATTACAGTATAATATAAAGCACAGGAAAGGTTTATATAATAAATGATAAGCTGCCATGCCTTACAGAAACATTTCTTATATTCCAAAGAATACAAAAACTCTTTTACTCAAAATAGTATATGATAATGCATACTTTATTAGTACACTTTAATATTACCTCTAACAGATAAGTAGTCTGTTTTCTCCCTTCTGCCAGACAGTTTACAGTTTTAATCTACATTTTCACTGTCCAAATTTGGTTGCTAGAGATAATAGAAGAAAAGCAGATGCATATTTGATACATTAATTATAAGGTTATGTTATTATAAAATGTAAGTTAAATACAGTGACCTTAAATAAATCCATGCTTAAAATGAACCAAAAGCACCATCACCTAAAAACATTGGGTGAGCATTTTATCTATCATCTATCTATCTATCTATCTATCTATCTATCTATCTATCTATCTATCTATCTATCTATCTATCTATCTATCTATCTATCATCTACCTGTCTATCTATCTATCTATCTATCTATCTATCTATCTATCTATCTATCTATCTATCTATCTATCATCTATCTATCTACCTACCTATCTAACCATCATATATTTATATGGAGAAGATATCTTTTATTTTATTCTATTTGTCCAGTCTTTCAATTTTTAAAAATGGTTCATTCTCTTTGAGACAGAGAGTAGGCTGTAATCATAATAAAACTATGAAGTAGGAAGTCAAGCAGGAGAGTTCATTGGCAATGAATAAATCTCAAGAAAGTCTTAGACTCATGATAAGCTGAATTCTGGCTCAGACTTAGAGGATAAACCAGCACAGAATTAAGACTACTGTGAAGGACCTCAAGTCCCAGCTCAAATTCAGGATATAATTTAGTAAGAACAAAGACTCTGATAATATTCTGAATGAAGACTCCCAGAGTTCAAAGTTTTTGTTATTGCCCTAGCATTGATCTCTCATCTACACAGTCAGGCAAGAAAAGTCAGTTTGACAAAAGCCTATATAGACAACTTTACTGGGCAATGCTATTCTAGAGTTACTAACATCAGTGTAAAATTTCTCTTCTATATCATATCACTTCACTTTGGGTTGTGTGTGTGCCCTTTTAAAGAATATAAATTTCCTTTACTTTTGTTCCCAACCACCAATTAATACATTTACATTACCCTTTGAACTAATACAGATGTTAATACAACTATTTCTTCCTTATCTGTCATCTTTGAATCTCCCTCCAGTTTTGTTAAGGCACCACAATGTAGTACACTCAATATTGTTAATGATGTAATTTTTATGCATAGAATGTTCTAACTCCACATCCACCAATTAACTGTTCCAAAGTCCCATCCTTATGACATTCTTCCACAATTTGGTAAGCTCAGTTCTATAATCAGTGTCTGTTGCTTTGGTCATTTGTTATTTCCTTAATATGCTTCTTTTTTAACCTACATATGATAAAAATATAGTGTACTTTTCTCTCTCTCTCTTTTTTTTTGTTTTTGGGTCACGCCCAGCAGTGCTCAGGGGTTACTCCTGGCTCCATGCTCAGAAATTGCTCCTGGCAGGCAAGGGGGACCATATGGGGGACCGGGATTCGAACCGATGACCTTTTGCATGAAAGGCAAACGCCTTACCTCCATGCTATCTCCCGGGCCCCGTACTTTTCTCTCTTATGACTGACCTTACTCACCATAATACCCCCTAATTTTATTTGTGTAGTGTAAAACTGCATGATTTTATCTTTACTTATTGCCGAGTAATATTCCATTGTGCACCAATAGCACAATTTATTGTGTCATCTGTTTTAAGAAACTCAAGTTGGGGGCCCGGGAGATAGCATGGAGGTAAGGCGTTTGCCTTTCATGCAAAAAGGTCATCGGTTCGAATCCCGGTGCCCCATATGGTCCCCCGTGCCTGCCAGGAGCGATTTCTGAGCATGGAGCCAGGAGTAACCCCTGAGCACAGCCAGGTGTGACCCAAAAACCAAAAAAAAAAAAAAAAAAAAACTCAAGTTGTAAATCTCCTTTATCCTTTGGAACATACATTTTACTTAGAATTAATAATGAACCGAATAAAACTATTTTACTTATTATATGTTTTCTTTGGAAATTAATTCCTCTGGGAAAGATAAAGAGCCTCAACCCAGTGGAGACTGAAACTGGCTTCTTTTTGAAAAGACTATCAGCCAAGTTCATCCTGAAAATCACAGCTAATTGAAATCTGATTGATGGGGATTCATTCATTCCCATGCCAGATAGTTCAAGTGATTCTCAGGTACAATTTAGTGAGGCTGGCAAAAATTCAAATGTCCTTACTGGCCAGGAACTTTTATAGAGTTTTACTAGACCTGACCTCTGAGGCATTCAGCTCCCCACCCAATTCCTACTATAAAGTTAAGATATGTGGAGTGTTTACAAAAATCAATAAATTTTCATAAAGGGCAAAAGGCAAGAAGTTTATTTAAGAGGAAGAAAATCATATCCTTACTTGGATATTTACAACCATATTAAAGCACACAAAGACTCTAGTAAGATAAAGAATTCAATAAAGGTGTTGAATAGATAAAAGAATTTTATGGGGATTGGTTTTAATGGGTCCCTAAGCTATGCAAGCCCACATTAATTATTTCATCAATTTCCTGCACTAAGAGAATCTATAGTTAATTTGTGTACTAGTAGTCTTTAAGGCCAACTGTCTGTTTTATAATATGCCTATAAAACATAGATAGCTGGCCTTACCTTGAGAACTTTATCCTATCTTTATCTAAGATGAAGGAAGATTTGATGCAAAAACAAAGAGAAGCTTTGAAATGTTGCAGTAACCACTCTGAAATGTAGCTACTTCATTTAAAAGTTCCTCTTATTTTTTCTATTTAAATAAAGCACTTACACTCTTAGCACTATCTTAATCAAATCAACAACTTTATCTTCCCTTTAAATGTTGATATTTCTTTTTTTTTTTTGTGGTTTTTTGGGTCACACCCGGCAGTGCTCAGGGGTTACTCCTGGATCCATGCTCAGAAATTGCTCCTGTTAGGCACGGGGGACCATATGGAGCACCGGGCTTCGAACTGATGACCTTTTGCATGAAAGGCAAACGCCTTACCTCAATGCTATCTCCCGGGCCCCAAATGTTGATATTTCTAAAGATGTTTTGTTCTTATTTTTTAATTTGTAGATTAGTTTGAAAATAAAACATGTCTTATTTTCTATGTGATGTCTATTAAAGTACTAATATCAACTTATTAATATTAAACCATGAATATATATTAACCTATGCCATGAAATGAGTAGAAATAAAAGTACTTTATGAATCTTGTAGGCATTCCCTAGCACTCATTGTGAATAGTGAATGTAGCCTATATGGATGCCCAGTCTAAAAAGAACAAACTGCTTCACACTTGGTATGGTTGATAGGTTTAGGAACTGTGCACGTGGAAACATCTACTCTAAATGCTTCTACAAAGTCAGCCGCCACTGTTCCATATTTACTTTTCTCCTTTAGGGCCTTTTCCAAAACATTTTTCCTTACCTATTCCATATGCTTTACCTCTTTTCTTTTAATTTTCCTTTTAAATCTTAAAACTATGACCCCAACCCTCTCTAACACAAGACTAGGTCCACCTGAATTTAACTTCACACAAACTTCCACTAAACATCCTGCTCACTGACCTGATTTGAGCATGACACACATAATATGGAGCTTTCCAAATGACTGACCTTTGGCAAGCCCCAAACTATATTTTGCCAATCACTTTTTTCTCTAAGTTTTTAATCCCTTGTGTATTTTAAGAGGAAATTTAATCCATCTGTTTTCGGTTCACTTATAATGACAGTAACTCTTCAGAACCTTATGTTGTAAGACTTATTTGATGTTTAAGAAATATTATGAACTTTTTCACAGCACTTGACAAACATTATTCCTAGAACCTGGAAGTTGCCTTTGGTCAAATATAAACTAAATTCAAGACTGTGTGACTTTAGTTCAAGACATAGATGAAGGTGTTTTTCAATGTCGTTAAGTAATTGTTTAGACTGGTCTTGGATATTGGATAGACTCATAAAATGATTAATTATAGTTATTTGTGCTTGGGGAGTAGCCTCTCATTGTGTTATTAGTTACAAGGAAGCTTATTCTGTTTATGGGAATCCTTGAATGTGAACTGTGACTGTTCTTGAATCCTTGAATGTGACTGTGAATAAGCTCAGATTTTGAATAATTCCCATTCCTAATTGAAATACCGATCTCAGATAAGTTCTTAGATATACATATATACATGAGTGAAAGATTCAGAAAAACTTGATGATGATGATGATGATGATGATGATAAGTGGGGAATGTATGTGGGGATATCTCTGTTGGCAAAGCCATCTTTACCAGTGATGTCACTGGTGAAAACACAATATAGGTAACTAGAATGGGTTATTTACATTCAAGTTCATGCAAAATAACGAGTAGAATTTTTTGACAACTCTTAATGTTTGAAGGTTAAAAATTGCTTACAAAATGGTATATAAAACCGATGACTCAGAATATAGACCCACTAGGAGGCTGCAACAAAGAGTTAATTAATTAAAGAGGAAGAGTTGAGGTAGCAATTATTCTGTGTTCTCTCTGGAGAAATGTTTTTGAAAGGTGTTTATGCCATCTGTAGCCATATCATCCCCAATGAAAATTATAGAGATATTCTAAGTTATAGAATACTTATAGAATCAGTTTAGTTGTATCATCTTGACCGAGTTGATATACAAATAATTTCTACCAGTTTTACTTGGTACTTTTGATTGGACATTACCAATTCTGTATGCATGCTTATTTATTTTTCCACTTCTATCTTTTGTTTTAATTTTGAAAGTCCATTACTTATACAAGTTTATGGGAACATAGAGATCCAGAGCAGTAATAAGCCAACAGCTCTTTTGATTCTTCCTAATAAAAATATGCAAATTCTACCAAAACAGTGGTATATAAAGGACACAGAAGAAGTCATAATGGAAGTCATCATGAGAGAAAAAAGACAAATCACTTTAATGGCCTTCTTTGGCTTGGCTATACCAGTAAGAGGTCACTTTTAAATTTAGACTATCTCATATTTACTAATGTTGGGAATTGGATCTTATATAGAGTAAAAGAAAGACACCTATGTCCACAGAATAAGGGTTCCTGAGTGTTATCAACATAATGAACATAAGTTATATTTGTAGAACTATGGAGTCTCTCTCAAAAGAAGCAGCAAGAACCCAACCCCTGTCCTTGTCATTTGCATTATTCTTCTTTCTCCACACATTTCTAAAAGCTAGGCAGTCCTTAGAGTCTTAGTCCAACCCAAGCTTTCTACAAGTTCTTCCTTTGTTCCCAGAGTGCCTTGTTTATCTCTTTACCATTGACCCTCACAGTGAAACTTACTAATTTCTAAGTGGGTCTTCAACTTATTTTATAAAAATTTAATTCAACTGGGCCTGGAGTTGTAGCAAAAGCAGTAGGATTTCTGCCTTGCACAAGCTAACCTACAATGGATCGCGGCTTCATTCCCCTGCGTCCTATATGGTCCCCCAAGCCAGGAGCAATTTCTAAGTGCATAGTCAGGAGTAACCCCTGAGCATCACCGGGTGTGACCCAAAAGCCAATAAAAAATTAGTTAAACAAAGCACCAGTTGTTTATGAAGTTATATTTATTTATTTACAGATTTTATAAGATAGTTTTGTGTCCTATATCCTGGTCTCACATTGATTTCTTGCATTTTCTTTGATGGCCTGTGTACACTGCCATCTGTTCAGTCCAGATGAGCTCCTGCTCATTGTTTATGAATCCAGTTTCCCTTATGCCAATACTCTTCAGAACCTGCTGATCTGTTGCTTATAATATGGAGTTCTTGCTCATATTGCTATTTCTTTAGTACTTTTGGTATTTCTTTGTTGTATAGTTTCAAGAATATTGATAAGAACTGCTTTAGCTACAGACTTCTCTGGTCTGGTCAAATCATCAGAGAGGCAGATCTTCATACAGGGTGCTATTTAGTGTGAAGGAGGTACTTCTCTGACCTACCTTCCCCTCTAAAACATTACTATTTCTATTCACTAGTCACTTCCATATAGGCTGGCTACTCATGTTGGTGAAATTAAAAGTGATCAATTGAGTCTAACTAGATTATCTGGCTTGTTTCCCATCTACCATCCACTTTTACCTTCACTTCCAAATCAACTTTATTTGAAAACATTGCTATTTTCCACTTTCCATATGCCTGGCTTTTATTCTTTAGCTATGTGTCTATCTTGCAGTTCTACACAGTTTTTCATACAGAACCTCTACTAGCTAAAAACAATTTTCTGATAGTCCTTTAGCTTGAGCCTATTGGATTCAAGTAGCCAGACAGATCAGTTTTGAGGAGGACCTTTGCTTCTTTTTGGCAAGAAAATAAAATAGAATCCTAACTTTGGAGGAAGAATGCAGGGAAAAGAGTTGACAAGAATACCGGAAGACACAAGAGCTTGAGCAGAGTTCTTGATGGGAGGATGAATGTGTGAGAATGAAGGCAGTGAAGAGCACTTACCTGTGCAACAAAAAAACCATAAACTGTGTCAGGACAAAAGAAACTTGAGGCATTTAGTTACCTCTGGTCAGATAACAGGCAACTGAAATGAACATTTTTCTTCCCAGGAGATTTAGCTTTGAGGGGTTAAGTTAAGGATAGTGAAAAGGACCAGAGTTGATCCAGTGCCTTGTACAGGCACACACTTGTACACACTTCTAGCCCTCTCTGGAGTTTTTTTTCATCCCATCTGCTATCTTTCCCTCAAATGAAGGTGCATATTATTAACATGGTGGATGTACGCATCATATTTATCTATTTTCATTTATGTTTTTTAATGCAGAGAAGAAAATAACTCCCATGAGGAAAGATATTACTATAATTCATGTTATCATCATTAACAAACTCTACCTAATGGACACATTTATATGAATTGAGGTCATATAAATACCAACTCAACATCAATATAAAGCACTTAAGTAACTTTCTATGCCAAAATGCACACCACACAAACACACACAAATATTTTTTAATTTGTTATTTTTTTCCTAAGTCCCACTCTTTTCTAGATGTACATACCTTTTAGATATCTTATTATCTACTCTTACCAAAATATTTCAAGAAGGAACATGCTGTGAAAAAGTGAAAAGCAGAGAAGTCAAGCAAAAAATATTTACAATAAAGTGTGATTATGAAACATAGATGTTAACTGTAGATGGCATTGAGAGATCAAATAAAATATAAACACAGATATTAATTTGGATAAAGGAGAATTAACAATATCTTTGGGGAAGAAATCAGAAAGCATGTGGTGGCATGAAAATGCTATTTTCTCTTCCTTTCCCCCCAGTATGCTTTTATAACATTGTAGTATCTTACTATTAATGGGAGAAAATTAATTGAGTCTAGTCTGACCTTTTTTTGTTTATTGAAACAGTTTAAATGGTCTGAAAATTAGTGATCTAGTCCTAGAAATATTATTTGAAAAATTAAAAATGTATATGCTACAGTTTCTGGTTTATTCAATTTTCTGCTTCCTTGGAAATCAATTGTTCAAGTAATTGTAGTCTTAGAAATCATTAAACTGGGGCGGGAAAAATAAATTATTAAATTAAAATTTAAATATATTGGTATAAAATAAAACATAATTAGCCTGGGTTGAAAATGTGGGAATTAATTAGGAAAGATAGTAACATTATACTACATCATGCTGTAATATGAAGTATGTAAATTTCACAGTTCACTAAAATTTGTACTTCATTCAATACATCTTATATATGCAAGTAATATGTCAATAAAATTGATATTTTAATATTTGTTCATTTCAGTGCATCAGTGATGTATAAAACATAATCATATTTTTCAAACTTGCATTTCAGTCTAATAATAAAAATGCCTTCACTCTATTACTTATTTTATTTAATATTTAAAGTCTCTTATCTATTTTATGAACTTGTTTATTTAATATACATTCTCTTTAAATTATTTAAAGGTATGAATTAAGTCTTCAATCTCACCTTTTGTATCCTCAAATTAAGAACTGTTGCTCTTAATTTTTCAGAGTCTTTATATAACCTCTATTCTTGGACTTGGGCTGTTACCAGATTTTGGCTCTTGTGCCAAAATAACTCTGCGATAAACATGGGAGTGCAATTGTGATTTCTGAATAGAGGTAAATGGGGATAAATGCCAAGAAGTGAAATTGCTGAGTCAGATGGAAACTCAATTCCTACTTTTTGAGGGTGTTCACAATGTTTTCCAAAAAGGCTAAATGAGTTGACATTCCTACCAGAAGTGAACGAGGTTTATCCTTTTCCCACACCTATCCAACACTTTTTTTCTGTGTTTTTGTGATGTGAGACAATCTCACTTTTGTGAGATGATACCTCATCGATATAGGTATAAGAATGATGCATTTTTCACATGTATGAGCATTTTTCACACAGCTTTATCTATCTCTATGCCTTTTTAAGCAGCTTTTTTCACGTATCTTTCCCCCGTTTTATTGATGAAGTTATTTTTAAAGCATAAATGTTATTTTATTTATATTTTCTTCTATATAGTCTTAATTATTATTAATATCTTTATTTAAATACCTTTATTACATATATGATTGTTTTGGATGTTTTCAGTCATGTAAAGAACACCCCCTTTCAGCAGTGCAATATTCCCATTACCGATGTCCCAAATCTCCCTCTTCCCCACCTTACCCCCACCAGTACTCTAGACAGGCTTTCTACTTCCATCATTCACTCACATTGTTATGATAGTTCTCAATGTAGTTATTTATCTAATTGCACTCACCACTCTTTGTGGTGAGCTTCATGTCGTGAACTGGACCTTTCAGCACTCCTCTCTTTGTCTCTGAGGATTATTGCAAAAATGCCTTTTATTTTTGTAAAAACTTATAGATGAGGGAGACTATTCTGTGTCTATCTCTCTCCCTCTGACTGATTTCACTCAGCATAATGGATTCCATGGTCATTAATGTATAGTGTTTTATGTATTTTGAAGATCAACAATTTATCTGATGAGTGGGGGAAGGAAAAGCAGATATATTCTCTCAGTATATAGTGTTTTTATGTTTTCTTTTTAGTATATAGTGTTTTAGTTTTGTTGTCATTTTCTTTTAAAACTTTTTAGTTTCTTTTAGTTTGAGGTAACATCCATTTGTTTATTTTTGTTTTAGTTTACTTGCAGTCTCCTTGAACCCTTGAAGAAACTTCTAGCTTTAACGCCATTGCTTTTGCCTATGCTTTTCTCAAATTAACATATGGATTCAGGGCAAGATTTTTAATTCATCTTTATTTGATTTTGTGCTTAGTGTTATTGCCAAAACAATAACACAGTGGGGAGGGTGTTTGCCTTTCCCATGATCAACCTGGGTTCAATCCCTGGCATCCCAGACAATCTTTCTAGAGCCTGCCAGGAGTGATTTCTGAGTGCACAGCCAGGAGTTAACCCTGAAAGCCACTGCATATGATCTAAAAACAAAAAAGAAAAAGAAAGAAGAAAGAAAGAGAAAAAATGTAGAGAGGAAGAAAGGAAAGAAGGAAGGAAGGAAAGAAAGAAGGAAGGAAGGAAGGAAGAAGGGAGGAAAGAAGGAAGAAGGAAGGAAGGAAGGAAGGAAGGAAGGGAGGGAGGGAGGAAGGAAGGAAGGAAGGAAGGAAGAAAAAATTATTTTTCATCTGTGACCAAACAGTTTTCCCAGCATGGTTTACCGAGGAGGCTTTTCTTATTCCTCTTCATATGGTTTTTCCTTGATTAAAGATTAACTGTCCGTAATTCTCTTTCATTGGCCTGAATATTTTTTCTCTTTAATTTTGGGTCACAATTTGGTTGTACTCAAGGCTTATTTATGGTTCTGTGCTCAGGGATCATTCCTTATGGGACTCTGGAATTTGGGTCACAAGTGGTCATATCCCAGTCTGCCATATGCAAGGCAAATGTCCTATAAGCCATACTATATTCTAGCTTGGTCTGAGAGAGTTTGCACTTTTTCCAGTTCCACACTGTTCTGATTTTTACAGCTTTGTAGTATAGTTTGAAACTGGAATTAAAGAAGTCTATATCTTTTTCCACCAAGGAATTCTTTAACTATTCAGGGATTTGTATTACTCCATATAAATTTCAACAATGTCTAATGTACATCTTTATAAAATATTATGGTTATTTTTTATCAGAATTGGGTTGAATATATATAATGCTATGGAGTACTAGTTATTTGGCTTTCATAAAAATATGAGATCGGGGTCCGGCGAGGTGGCGCTAGAGATTAGGTGTCTGCCTTGCAAGTGCTAGCCAAGGAAAGATCAAGATCGATAGCGGTTCCACCCCCCTGCATTCCATATGGTCCTCCCAAGCCAGGGGCAATTTCTGAGCACTTAGCTAGGAGTAACCGCTGAGCATCAAACAGGTGTGGCCCGAAAAAAACAAAAAAAAAATGAAATCATGCAGTTTTTTGATAAATGGATCTGGAGAGTACCAGATCTGAGTGAAGTTAATCAAGAGAGAAACAGAATCTCTGCCAGATATGTTATACAAATAGTAGCAAATGCCCAAAGAAAGGCAACAGAAACTTAAAATAAATCTATAGTAAGAAGCATTATACCAGGGACCAGAGAGATAGCACAGCAGTAGAGCCCCGCCGACCCAGGAGGAACCCGGTTTGACACCTGGCATCCCATGTGGGACCTCAGCCTCCCAGGGACTATTTCTGAGTGCAAAGCTAGGAGTAACCCCCAAGTTCCTCTAGATGTGGCCCAAAAGCCAATCAATCAATCTTTCAATAAAGTTTAAAGAAAAAAGACACATTATACCAAAAGTGAAATGTGGGGTGGGAAGGAGACACAGGGACAAGAGTAGAGGGAGGCAGACACTCTGATGGAGGGTGTGGTAGTGGAATGTTTCATGAATTAGACACTTTTAATGACAGTTTTGTAAAGCATGGTGATTAAAGTAAAAGTTAACATTTAAGAAATCAGTCACAATCAGTTTGATTTATAATCCTTGATGTTGTTATGATCAAGAACTAAGAAATGTTGTTGTTTATTAATATCAAACTTGGGTCTTTTTAAACTCCCCACATTTCTTTATTTTCCTGTGCAGTTTTCATAAAACTTGTTCTCAATAATATTTGATTAAGGAAACAGTGAGAAAAAACATATGTACTTAATTAAATTTCTAAATATCAAATATATAATGCATGCATTCCTAAAGTACTATCTTTATATGTATAAAAGGTTTTTCCTTTTTCAAATAACAAATTTGCTGAAACAATGCCCACCATAGTCCTAGGAATTCCAAATGCTTATTGAGTAGCTAAGGAAAGAATGTGAATTATTTCAGAGGAAATATTAAGTTTTATGATTGCATATCTATAAAATAATAAGAAATAAGAATTATTTGATTGCCTTAAATGTAATTTGTCATTTGTAGTTTTGCACTAACAGTGAATGGAAACTTTCATTCAATAAATACTCAGAATATTTCAGCTTCTTAGTGTTCAATACAAGAAAATTGAGAGAAAATGAATAACTATTATAACTGTATATAACTATATTATAACTAATATAAAAGAGATACTATTGGGTCTGGAAAGATAGCACAATAGGTATGGTGCTTGCCACATACATAGTTGGCCTAGGATAGATCCTTGGCATTCCATATAGTTTCTTGAGCACTGCAAAGAGTGATTTTTATGGCAAAACCAGGAGTAACTCTTGAACATTGTTGGGTATAACCTAATAGCTAACAAGAGTAACATTAATTAGTCTGTGAAGATAAAACTTTAGTAAATAGGATAAGAGCAATAGAATCGCAGGTTGGGTATTTGTTCTCATATATCTGACGCAAGTTTATTTCAAGCACCCGATGATCCTCTGGACCTGTCAGAAGTGATCCCTAAATGCAGAACCTGGAGATCAGCCACATGTGGCCCCGGAACAAACTAAAAAAAGAACTTCAATTGGCTTAGTGAACCACCATCATTGTCATGAAACTCATTTAAAATGTAGTGTGCAATACAACTATCCTACCACAGATTGAGAGATTTTTTTTAATAATCTGAGAATTTCAGTGGTCTGAATTTTTCTCATTTTGATTAAGGTAAATCAAAGAAGTCACAGACAAAACTGAATTAGTACATTATCCAAAATATAGAACTGAACCCAGAGCAGTAAACAACATGTACAAGACCAAGAACTATGTCAAAATTGTAAATACTTAGTATGCAATGTTACTATAGTACATTCTTCACAGTAAATAATATTTACTCATTAAATTATTTTTTAAAAAAAGGTCTAATAGTGTCTTGATAAATGGTACAATTCTTCATCACTGTGATATTTATAGACTTTGAGGACATTTTGGGGTTTGCCATAGTGACTGTCCATCATCACTTGGGTTTATGAGACTGTGTTTGAACCTACAGACTATGCATGTCTCTGGTCTGCTGTCATCAGAAATATCCAACATTTGCCCAAAGGCTAAGTCTGTAGACCAATGTGGTTAATTTATTTTGAAAATGGAACTGGACTTTCTACCAAGAACCAGAAAAAAACATTGAAAACATAAAACAACAAAAATCTTTGGTGTTTGTTAAAACCAAGACTCTAACTCTGATCTAAACCAGACTGTTTTCCTCCTAGCTCCCTCCCTTTTCTCCTTAATTAAGCTAACTGGAAAAGAAAGGCTTTCATCAGACCAAAACGGCAATCTTCCTACCCTAATCTCTAGGACAAAACAGAGAATTTGGTCTGGAATTGAATTTGAAATATTAAAGAAAAATGACTACCAGCTTAATGCCGTCACTGTCTCATGTTTATTTTTCTTTCTTTTATGTCTGATGTCAAGAAGAAAATAATGTCATCTGCTGGAAATTTGAGCATGTTTGCATTTTGAGATAATTAGAATTAATGTTGGAGGGCCAAACTAACACCAAACAAGCCCCGTGCTTCCCATGTGTGTAAAACATTTTGTAATGACTTTCACTTAATCTGGGAGCCTGGCAGACGGCCACAAACCACCTAAGTCCAAGCAGCAGTTTCTTTTTTAAAAACAAAAATTTATGTGCTGGAAGTTAGAAATAGGGGCATCAGGAAAACAGTTAGAACTCTGCAAATTGCTTTATGCATTTGGATTTTGCCTCCATCTCTGTTTCCTTCTTTTCTTTTCCAGCTTGGATGCCAGTTTCTAGCACATACAGTTCTTCTCCTTCATCTCACAACTCTTGTAAAGGCAAATTTTCCAGAGGAAGAAGAAAAAATGAATTTTCCTTAAGGTACTGAAGACTCACAGAACTCAGTGTTTGAGCCTATATCTTCCTGTGAGATTTATGCAGTAAGGAGACCCAGACAAAATGGCCATTTTTATGTGGGGCAGAACCTAGTTGACAGGATATTTGATTTTTCAATAGACTGTTGGTCCACTGTACACCAGTCAATATAATTCCTGCATAAAAGTCTATTGTTTCAAATATTTAGTAGGTTCTTAACAGCCGCAGAGTAAATCCTGTATTCTCTACCCTCTTTGAATGATGCCAAAGACTTTTATTTTGCAATATAATCATCTCTCTGGCTTCATTTTCCTGTTATCAATCCTTTGTACCAAAGACCACACATCTCAGAGGTCTTATAGTTCTAGGAATATATCATATTGCCCCACATATACTTATGTCTCTCCCTTGAGTAATCTTTTACTTACCACCTTACATAATCTAGCAGTAAATGGAGCAGGTGCTTAAAACATCTTCTTAATGAATGACTTCTAAAACTCAACTTTCTTTGACCACCCAAGATGCAGTAAAACTTAATTAATTCACTGTGCTTTGCCAACTTTTTTTAATTTAGACATTGTGAATGACTAAGTTACTCATGTTTGGATTTCAGTAATACAATGTTCCCACACCAAACACCAAGTCCTTCACCACCAGTGTAAAATTTCCAATGTCCTCAGTTTCTCTCCCACCCACCAGCCTGACTCTATGAAAAGCAATTTTTATAAACAAATTTTAGGTATTCTTATTTACAGAACTGTTACTAATAGTGTTTTATTTATAACAGTTTACTACCTTCCAGCTCCCACCATGTCCCCCCAAGTAGCCATTATATCCACCATTGTTGTTTTCTCTTCTCTGTCCTACTACCCATCCCTACCCACTTTCTAAAACTTTCTATTGAAGACTAATTTTTATGTTCCTTATTTATATTGTCTCTGGGCATTTGTTTATTATCTCACATAAGAAAGAAATAATTCTGTGTCTTCACTGTTCTTATGATCAACTCTCTCTGCATAATACTCTCTTGATTTAATCACATAACAGAAAATTGCACAATTTCATCTTTTTCTTATGCTGACTAACACTCCATTTATGTATAGGCACCATAGTTTCTTTATTCAGTCATTTATTTTTGGGCATCTTGGTTGTTTCCAGTTTTGGTTATTGCCAATAGCAATGAAATGAACCTAGTATGTGCCTTTTTGGCATTGTGGTTTGGGGTTTACAATTCCTTTCATGTGTATTTAGCTCAGTGGCTCACAACTAGATATAATTTTACTTCCCAGAACATTTGACTATGCCTGGAGATAATTCTTTTTCACAGGATGTGATGATGCTACAAGTATTTCCTGAGTTGATATCAAGACGTTGCTAAATATTCCACCTCACAAAGGACTATACCCTCTAACAGAAAGTATCTGGCCCTAAACATCAATAGTGCTAAAGCTGAAAGACTCTTTGGAAAAACTAATATATATAATATGTATATTATATATATATTAGTTTTATATATATATATTTATTGGTTTTTGTGCCAAACTCGGTGACACTCAGGGGTTACTCATGGCTATGCGCTCAGAAATCATTCCTGGCTTGGGGATCATATGGGACGCTGGAGGATCAAAACACGGTCCATCCTAGGCTAGTGCGGGCAAGGCAGACTCCTTACCACTTGCGCCACTGCTCTGGCCCCTGGAAAAACTAATTTTGTTAAATTAATAGTCATGTCAAGTGTCTATATATTCCATTAAATGGTAAGCTTTTTGATGTTAGGTACTGTATATTAATTATTTGTTATATGGCATATACAAGGTACTTAGCAAGTGTTGAACAAAATGAAAGAAGAAAGGAATGATATACTGCAAAAGTGCTAACTAGTGACAATTCCCTAATGGTCTATGAAAAACAAAGTTATGGCTCATTCCTACTTGTAACAGACTGATGAGTTCAAAGAAATTACATCTCCTCACTTTTCTCCACTTGAGGGGGATTTTTTTCCCAACAGTATATAAACTTAATGGTAGCACCATGTTGAAAAATACCCTCTGCCTTGGAAGAACTAACTTCAACCTCACTACACTATGCTGTCTCTAAAAATTCATACTAATGTTTATGTTCTATTTCTATTTTTATGCCAACTTTCAAGAGTAAGGTTTCTTTGTAATTGGTTTCAGCTACAGCACTGTAGAATGTCCCATAAATAGGTCCCATTTGGGAGTGTTTTGGAAGTGCTATTTTGATACCTTCTTAATGCATTTTCACCAGGACTCTAGCAATTTGTCAGGGAAACCATTTGAAAAGACAATTTGTAAGCCCACCCATGTGAATCCAAATTTCTTTCTTCTTACTTATGGTATTATACTAAAATTGGTCTGTGCTTGACTTTATCCTCTCATTTGACTGAATGACTGTGTTTTTGGTAAGAATTTGAAGTGAATGCCCAATTATGAAGTCTGTGTTCTTCAAGAAGCCTTAGTGGGAATCTCCTCTTTGCATGCAATCCCTCCATTGAATCATGTTTGCTTGAAAACAGTGAAAATAAATTTTGACTCTAATTGATGTTTGCCATAATAAAAATATGAATAATATGATTTTGATTTAAAGTTTGTCTTCCCAGTATCATCCTGCTTTGCTCAACATTTCAATTAGGATTCTTGTTAAAACCAAAATATTCACATTTCTCTTTTGATGCCCACAAAATTAAGTTCACTCCACATGAGCAAACTTCTTCCATCTTTCTCTGAAAGAATTATATCTAATAATTCTCTTGAAAGGTAAATTTATTGCATTGAACATTATGCATTAAACTTAATAAAACCATTTTTGCAGCTTACTGAATAAGTTTCACAATAGTCCTTTGCTTTATTTTAAATAATAAACAATACTTAATCCATATTATGTTGTGCAAACAATAATGGAGATTCAAAAAACAGGACTAGAAAATTGTAGTCAACCCTAAAAGCTTCCTTCCACTGGGACCAGGATGTGTCAATATGAAAGGACTATATAGAGCTCTTGTCAATGAAGTGTTGACATATATCATTTAGTTGATAGAAAAGTAAAAAAAAGAAATAAAAATGAGAAAATATCAACATAATTCAAAGTTTGTAGAGGTTTTATCAAAGAAGTTTTCTCAAAAAAATTTTTTATAACTCATTTTGCTCTTTATGTAGCTTTATTTCTCTATTTTGGGAATGTTAGAGCTGCCTTCTACCAGTCTGCTTAACTTTGCTTCTTCTGTTTTCTGACATTACCTTCTGGAGTCAGAAGCCAGAGCTGCTTTTTGCTGTATCACCAAAGAGGATATTTCAGTGTTGGCTACGCAGAAGAATTTTGTTTATGTTGGTTGAAGAGAGAAGCTCCCACTGAAATGATATAAGAAAGACAATAAGAACCAAATAATGTCTTGTACTCTTAAATGCCAAGGAACCACACACAGATGCAAGTCTGTAGATGCGAGTAACAATGCTTTTTTCCCACTGTACCCAAGTCAAATTGCTTTTGCTCTCCTCTGGGGTTACAGACTATGAGAATTTGACCTGTACTTCCACTTAAAATAGTTTTATTCTCTCATTGACATTCCTAAAATGACTAAATTCAAAATAACTTAGAAGCCACATGAAAAATTAAATCAAAATCCACAAGTCAATGCCTTCATCTTTTTCTTCATGGACTAATTCACAACTTCTTTAGATTGGAGCATATACTCGAGGGCAAATATTCTGTATTTAATTGTAGTTTGTAGTTTGAGATCATTATTTATACTTATGAATTGCATTGAATTTACACATAAATTTTACTTGTCTAATTTGCTAATTACTGAGGAGGAATAATGTGGCAGCATTTTAATCTAGGAAAAACATCTCAAACGCTTCTGCACACGTTTTACATTTGGCATAACCTAAAACACATTTCACCACAAAGCTTTTTCTCTTAACTCTTAAGCCTCTGAGTATTTCAGTGGAAACACAATATTTTTTATCTGGATTCATTTACACTCTCATTTACTCATCAGCATGGTGTTTTGTAAGAGATATTTAATATTCTCCAAGAGCCCTTTTTTCTTTTGCACATTTCAAAGTTTTTCCTGTAGGAAACACTGTGTTCCAAGCCATAAATTGCGACTGAATCCAGAAAACAGGAGTTGAAGGAAGCCATAAATTCCAAATGAGTTCCAAGTGGTACTGATCTTAACTGGCCATTGTAGTTACCAAAATGAAAGCTCAGTATTCTGAGGACCTTGAATTACTTATCAGGTTTAGGAAATATCACACTTTGTTAATTCTAGGACAGCTTTTTTTTTTTTTTTTTGAGAAACAGGTGTTGCAACTGATGAGATTCTTCCTAAATTAAAAAGTTTTTCCAGAGCGATATTCTCCTACTGGAGAACTATGAGAAAGTTGCCTGCCCCTGGACTTCCCACCATGCCCATGAGGCAATACCAGTGCAGAACTGACTCTTCTCTTAGCTGTCAAATGTCTTTTTATTGAAACGAGTGGAAACCAATTTTACTGAGCTATTTTAAAATGCATTTATTGGAAGGATTCCAGAGCCTTCCTTGGAATTCAAGGACAAGTTGAAAATTGAGCTCCTTAAAACATATGGCCAAAGGAGCAGTGTAAAGAGACTGCTAATAGCCAGGTTTTTTTTTTGAGTGAATTAGACAAACCCAAAAACACAAAATATGGATAAAACACTGTTTTTGTATTATTAGTATTATTGTAAACTAATAATTTCCCCAATGACCAACCTCTCAAGTAGCAAATTCTTCCTTTGTTCATTTTCCCTCTTTAATATAATGATAAATGCCCCTCTAATTTCTTTGGTTTTAAATTTTATTTTATTCTTATAATTGGTCTAATATTTCAGCATAGCATTCATTTTTTCTGGTATTTCCAGGTGGACAATACTGCTCACGATTCATATCTAATTGTTTATTATTGTTGTTGTAGTATTTGATATTATTATTATTATTATTATTATTATTATTATTATTACTATTAATTGGATGCCACGACTAGCTGACTCTGTGCTCAGAAATCATTCCTGGCTAGGTTTAATGTACCATGAGTGGCTCTTGAGATCGAACCTCAGTCAACTTTATGCAAAGCAAACCTCCCAATCCACTGGAATCTTCTCTGGCTAACAAGTGAATTAAGAAGTTCTAAAATGTTAACAGTAGATGGTGAGACATGTGCCTCCTTATCTGTATATCATAAATATCTTCTCAGTCTATCTATCTAAAAATTCCTTGCCCCCCCCAGTCTTGCAAAGATCTTATACTTCATCTAAAAATAATATCTATTCAAGGGCTTCAAATAAAACATTGCATATACTCCAACGCAGCTGTTTGCTGGTATGCTTGCTAATGTGAATCCAAAACCATCGTTTTAGGGAGTGATCCTGTCTATTTTCTAAGGTTGAACTATTCGTATGGACAAAAAGTTCACTAATGTGTACATTCTCTTTTTCGGATTTTACTACGTTAAGAGAAAAAAATCTGTAAACAGAGCTTGCTTTCATCATTTGCCAAACACATGGATCTAAAATTCCCTCCGAGAGGGATATTTTTGCAAGGCCAAGAGATAACTGAACAAGGAACAAATGATACTTTTGAGCAAGCATGTTCCTTTTAGGTATACACAGTTTTAAAATGTTAAGTATCAAGAAGACAATATTCAGAAGGAATTAGGGATTGAATAAAGATATGTATTTTTAAAAGAGGGTATTGAGGCAATATAAAATCTCATATATTTCAATAAAGTGGCATACTTTCACACAAATTAACATGGATTTGAAAGAAATAAAATTGTGGCAAAGTAACAATTGGCATTAAAATGCTTCGTGATGTGTTTTTCATTGATTATGGTTTTATATGTAGGAGCTAACTATATTATAGATTAAAAATTATTTCTATCATAAAGTATGAAAGTATCTCTACAGATCATTTGTAGGACACTGTATTGCAATGTAGAAAATTTAGCTTCCAAATAAGACATAAGTTATTATATGGTGAGCTTCAGATCAGAATGACTTTTTCAATTTTCAATAATCCCTTGCAGTTTATTCAGAAGTTTAATGTAAAATTTGACATGAGGATTAATTAATAATAAATGATATAGGATAAAGATATTATATTGTGTAACATGATATGTTAAATATCATTTACTATATGAAATAATAAAACTAATTTATAAATAAAAGTAATTTATATTTCAGAATCTTTTTTATATGAGTACTGCTTTCTGTGTTTATTTCATGAAGATTATAAGGAAGAATGAGAAAATATATGTAATAAATTAAGGGTAATATGAATTCATCTAACACCATCAAAATGGGGAGATGAGTGAACAGACATTTCCTCAAAGAAGAAATACAGATGGCCGAAAGGCACATGAAAAAATGCTACACATCACTAATCATCAGGGAGAAGCAAATCAAAACAACAATAAGGTACCATCTCATGCCACTGAGATTGGCACACATCACAAAGAACATGAACATCCAGTGCTGATGGAATGCAGGGAGAAAAGAACTCTTACTGCTGGTGGGAATGCCTTCTAGTTCAGCCTTTTGGGAAAACTACATGGATATTCCTCAAAAAAGCTGGAAATTGGGTCCAGAGTGATAGTACAGTGGGTAGGGCATTTGTGTTGCAAGTGGCAGACCAGGTTTTAATCCCAGGCATTCCATAAGGTCCCCCAGCCTGCAAGAGCCAGAATAAACTTCTGAGAGCCACTAGGTGTGGACTGCCCTACAAAAACAAACAAACAAAAAGAATAAAGCCTATTCCACTGATCTGGGGGTCTGTCTTTATTCCAATACCATGCTGTTTTGATAATTATTGCTTTGTAATACAGTTTAAAGTTTGAGAAAGTAATACCTCCCATATTCTTTTTTCCAATAATTGCTTTAGCTATTCGAGGGTGTTTATTGTTCCAGATGAACTTCATAAGTGTTTGATCCACTTCTTTGAAGAATGTCATGGGGATCTTTATAGGGATCAGATTAAATCTGTACAATGCTTTGGGGGAATATTGGCATTTTAATGATGTTAATCCTGCCAATCCATGAGCAGGGTATGTGTTTCCATTTCTGTGTGTCCTCTCTTATTTCTTGGAGCAGAGTTTAATAGTTTTTTTTTGTATAGGATATGAAGCTTGCCACTAGGTGGTGGTGCACTGACAACTACCAGCACCATGATAGTGGGGGAGAAAAGTAGAATGTCTCTTCCAGAGACAGGCAAGAAGTGGGGAGGGTGTTGGGAAAGTGGGGGACATTGGTGGTTGCACTGGTGAAGGGCAGTGTACATTCTATGAAAAACAACCATGTATGTTTCTGCAACTATGGTGCTTAAATAAAGAAATTATTTTAAAAATTAAAGGGTAACTATAAATTGAAAAAATGTATTAATGAAATCTATTATCCACAAAAAGTACTGATTGATTCAGTTGATATTGTGCATAAATTATTATTTATTTTTTTATTTTTGTCAACACATTTATATATTTTAATATTGATTCTATTTTAATACTAAAATGCATGATTCACCATGGAAAATGTAACCCAGTCTTATTGTATTATGGGGAAATATTATGCATTATGGGGAAATAGTGTATTATGGGGAAATCAGTGTCATAATTAATATGGGAATACAATGATATAAAGTGTGCAATACGCCTAGAATTGTACCATTTAGAAAGAACCTAATAAGTAAATGCTATGTCATTTGAGGAATAGTAAAGTACTTCTAATCTTTATGAGTTGACTATGTTAAATTCTTGCTAAATGAAGTTCCCTGATATATGAAAAATCCAGAAAAATATGATAGTACCTTGGTTGAAAGTTTCACCTTATTTTAAGTTCTGGTCAGAATAGTCCAAATCTCTAGTACTGTGTGTGTGAGCCTTTTTGAAATTTGCTCTCAGTGTTATTAGATAACAAGGATAACATCAATTTTTCTGAGCTTCGGTTATTCTTGCAACTATCCTCAATACAGAGGATATATATTCCCTCTCTATAGTTACATATAGATATATAAATATATATCCTCTATAGTTTACATATTCTCAGTACTCTATACAAATTTCCATACAGCTGCAACTTTAGAGTGTGGATTTTTTTATGGAGATAGTGTCCTTGCAAATGTGATCAGATTAAGATGAGGTCATTTTTGTTTTAGGGTGGGTCCTAAATACAACCTGATTATTTTCTTTGTAGGAAGAGAAAACAAGACAAAAATCACACAAAGGGAAAGGATATGTGATGATGGAGACAAATTAAAGCTTTCCTGACACCAGTCAAGGAATGAATTCTGATGATTACCACAAACCACAGAAGAAGCAAAAAAAGGAGCTTTCTCTAGAGCTTCATAGAGAGAATGACCTTTATAACTCTTTTATGTTAGACATTCTCTTCATCATTCTGAGAGAATAAATATATTTCTAGTTTTCTTAAGTCAACAGGTTGCTTGAGCATCTCCAGGATATGAAAAAAACTGCCCATACAAAGGTCATGGGCATCTGTCAGCAATTATGTAGACCATCCTCTGCACTTTACTAGTTAGACTGAAATTCCACTGTAACCCTCATTTTAGTTTGAATATAGAGCTGGAATTTCTGTAATCTACACAATTCCTATTATTTCCTTCAGAGAAAGATGGGTAGAAAGAAAAAAAGCAACCTCAGAGTCCTTTCCAATGAGTCCAGACTTATTTTTAGCAATGACCTTCACAACTTGAGCTATCTTAGAAATTAGATAAGTTTCTAGTTCTAACAAAACAGCGTATTTTTTATACACTTATGAACATTGTAGAAATAGTAATGAGCAATGCATAACTGGACAATATTAGGCAAAAATAATGGTACATTGACTATGGGCATTTGAAAATGGGTTTTAGTTTTAGCAAATTCATATTTGAGTTTCACCTTTCATTGCATCCTATACAAACAAGGTATGATATGAGATACAGTGATTTTTCTCTTTTCTTTTTGTTCCTTTTCTTTTCTCTTCTTTTCCTTTTTCTTTTGCTTAGGGCTAGATTTAGCATTAATGTGATGGTTAGTGTAAGGTTTGATATTAGGGTTAGGGTTAGACCTAGGGTTAGGGTTAGAGTTTTTATGTTAGTGGTAGCATTCAGGTTATATTAGGTTAGGGTTAGAGTTAAGGTTAGGATTAGATTTGGAGTTAGGTTAGATTTAGGGTTAATGAGAGGATTAGGGTTTGAATTCGGGTTAGGTTAGATTGTTATGGTAAGGGTTATAGTTGAGGTTAGGTTTAGGGTTGGTTGTTAGTGTTATGGCTAAAGTTAGGATAATCTAGAGAGTTAAGGTTAGGGTTAGATTTAGAATTAAGGTGATACGGTCAGTGTGAGTGCTAAGGTTATGTTTGGGGTGTTCCAGTGCATTTTAGGGTTTTAATTATTGTACGTTTAGATTTTAGGTTTAGGTACAGGGTTAGGATTAGTTTTAAATTTTTAAAAAAAATTATCTAATCACTGTGTTTACAAAAGTTTTCATACTGGGGTTTTAGCCATAGAATGTACACCACACTTCACCAGTAAGATCTTCCTACCACTAATGTCCTGCTCCCCATTTTCTTGCCTCATCCCAAACCCCTGTGGGTCTCTAAGACAGGCATTCTGCCCCCCCCACCATCTCTCTCTTGCTCTCTCTCTTTCTCTCTCTCACTCTAATTGTTATGGTAGTTGTGATAGAGGTTAGCGTTCTAGGTGCACTCACCGGTCTTTGTGGCAAGCTTCATGTCATGAACTGGTCATCACAGTGTTCAAATCTATTGTCTCTGAATATTATTGCTATACTATCTCTTATTTTTCTTATATCATACAAATTAGTGTTACTATTCTATGTCTATCCCTCTCCCTCTAGCTTAATTCACCCAGCATAGTAGTCATCATGTTCAATCATGAATAAGTAAATGTCATGATTTAATTTTTCCTAACAGCTTCATAGTATTCCACTGTGTAGATATATTGCAGTTTAGCCACTAATTTTTTGTTAGGCACATGGGTTGTTTACAGATTCTGGCTATTGTAAACAGTGCTACAATAAACATAAAGGAAATTTTTGCATTTTTGGTTTTGTGTTCCTGAGGTATATCCCTCAGGTGGTACTGTTGGATCACATGGGAACTCAATTCCCAGCTTTTTGAGGAAAATCCATATTATTTTCCAGAAAGGTTGCCTATATGGCATTCCCACCAGCAGTGAATGAGAGTTCATTTCTCCCCTCATCCTAGCGAGCTCTGGATTTTTTGTTCTTTGTGATCTGTGTCAGTCTCTGTGGTATGAAATGATACTTCAGTTCTGATTTGTATCTTTCTGAGAATTAGTGATGTGGAGCATTTTTATGTGCCTTTTGGCATTTGTACTTCTTCTTAGAGGAAATATATGTTCATTTTTATTCCCCATTTTTGATGGGGTTAGATGTTTTTTTTTTTCCATAATAATTTCTGTTAGTATCTTGTATGTCATGGAAATTAGCCCCTTTTCAGATGGGTTTTGGGTGAGTAGTTTCTCCCATTTCATGCGTGGCCTTTGTATCCTTAGTTACCATTTCCTTTGAGGTGCAGAAGCTCCACAACTTAATGTAGTCCCATTTGCTTATTTCTGTTTCCAGTTGCTTGAACAGTGATATTTCCTCTTGAAGATGCCTTTAATCTCACGGTCATGGAGTGTTTTGCCTACATTTTATTTTCTATATATCCTACAATTTCAGGACTGATATCAAGGTCCTTAATACATTTGGATTTGACTTTTGTGCATGGTGTTACATAGAGGTCTGAATTTGCTTTTCTGTATGTAGTTGACCAGTTGTCCCAACACTACTTGTTGAAGAGGCTTCCTTTGCCCCATTTTGCATTTTTTGCCCCTTTATCCAAGATTAATTGTATGCCTGGGGTTTATTTTCTGAATACTCAAAACGGTTTTATTGATCTGAGGACCTTTCTTTATTTCAATACCATGCTGATTTGATGACTATTGCTTTCAAGTACACTCAAAGTTGGGAAAAACAATGCCTCCCATCTTCTTTTCCCTAAAGGTTGCTTTAGCAATTCATGGGCATTTGTTCTTCCAAATGAATTTCATGAGTGCTTGACCCACTTCTTTGAAGAATGTCATGGATATGCTTATAAGGATTGAATTAAACCTGTATAGTGCTTTGGGGAGTATTGTCATTTTAATAATGTTTCCTCTCAAACCATATGCAGGGTTTATGCCTCCATTTTCTTGTGTCCTTCTTTCTTTCTTTCTTTTTTTAATTTTTTTTATTTTAACACCTTGATTACATACATAATTGTGTTTGGGTTTCAGTCATGTATAGAACACCACCCCATCACCAGTGCAACGTTCCCATCACCATTGTCCCAAATCTCCCTCCTCCCCAACCACCCCCCACCTGTACTCTGGACAGGCTCTCCATTTCCCTCATAGGCTCTCATTTTTAGGACAGTTCAAAATGCAGTTATTTCTCCAGCTAAGCTGACCACTTTTTGTGGTGAGCTTCCTGGGGTGAGCTGGAACTTCCAGCTCTTTTCTCTTTTGTGTCTGAAAATTATTATTATTGCAGGAATGTCTTTCATTTTCCTTAACACACATAGATGAGTGATACCATCCTGCGTTTTTCTCTCTCTCTCTGACTTATTTCACTCAGCATGATAGATTCCATGTACATCCATGTGTAGGAAAATTTCATGACTTCATCTCTCCTGACAGCTGCATAATATTCCATTGTGTATATGTACTACAGTTTCTTTAGCCATTCGTCTGTTGAAGGGCATCTTGGTTGTTTCCAGAGTCTTGCTATGGTAAATAGTGCTGCAATGAATATAGGTGTAAGGAAGGGGTTTTTGTATTGTATTTTTGTATTCCTTGGTTATATTCCTACGAGTGATATAGCTGGATCATATGGGAGC